>BMAT01009554.1:323750-342691 GCA_019649035.1 Elysia marginata | reverse complement strand
CCCCCCCCCCCCCGCGAAAAAATGCAACAAGTTCTACAAACATTGCCGCAGTTCTACTTAAGTCTAACTAAAACGCTGTAACGTTAGATGTTTCAGAGAGATGGAAAATGCTTCACCCTCTAAGGACAAAACCCAGAAGGTGTCTGCCTTACAGCGTGCAAAAAGGATCGAGGTAAGGAGGGCGAGCGAGGGAAAGATGCAGGAAACAACCAAAACTGGTGGACTGCAAAGAAGGAATTTTGATCAAGGCCTTATATCTACATTGTGTGCTAACAATTTTTTAATTGTATTAAATTGTTTTGCTAGTGGTGGAAAGTGAACCGAATAAAAGTGCCCATATGACATGTAATAAAAACTGGAGAATAGTCGGGGTAGACATGGTGCGGATAGGGAGTGGTGTTTTGCCTTCAGTTTTGCACGTTGTGAAACAATTCAACGTTACTATAAGACAGCATACTGTCTGTGTAACATTTCTGTTGTGCATGACAATAAGCATGGCTATGGGGACATTTCAATAACAATAAATGTTTTCATGTAATATTTAAAGCACATGTTATAATGCAGCCCTTTTGCTGGAAATGTCAACAAAACGAATACAAAGATAGAAATGTGCAGACCGACAGTAAAAAAGCGCCACCAGCGCTAACAGCCTCGGCGCGACATTATTTATATGTGAAGAAATAAAGAGAGACAAAGAGTGACAGAGACATGCAAGATTGAAGGTGTGAAAATACCGGAATAAAAGAGAAAAAATGATAGAAACAGCTAAAAGAGACATAGAATGTCTAAATGCAGATAGATATAAAATTAATAGATAGAAAGATGAAGATAGACAGGCAGATTAAAACGGATATATGAAGATAAACAAGAAGACAAAAAATGCTTAGACATGTAGAAAGATAGATATGTACATATAATTTTAGGCAGACAGATAGGGAGACAGACACGTAGATAGTTGCTGAAGAAAGAGAAAAAAGGAATGATGCTCAACGCTTTATCTAAGAAAGACTGTTGATAGATGAAAAGGGAAGAAAAGAATGAATGAATGATAAATATAAAAATATTTATATTTGAGACATAAGATCGAGAAAGACACAATCCAAATACATGTACACCAATAGTCAAGCAATAAAAGGGATGCTAATGAAAGGAGACAAAAAACCGACCTGCGCTAACCGTGATGGCCTCTACGAACTGTTCCCTCCAGGATGAAGTTCCAACAACAAGGGAGACGTTGGCTTTCTTCAAGAGCTTGTCAACTGTACTCTGTGAATGAATCACAGATTTAACGTTTATTTTCGACAAGAGCTTACCTTTCAAAGATAAACCGTAAGAAATACAATGAAAAAAACAAATAGACCACAGGATAGTCAAATTTGGAAACAGAAACCATTGAACTTACTGGTCGATAAAATAGCGCGGCGAGGATGGGTGACTAAGTATAACGCACAAAATTATACAAAGATACTATATTCACCCTGCCAGGAATTTCATTGATCCTTTCTAGGATTCACTGCATTTACAGTTTGAATAGTCCAGCGTCTGTAGAATAAATGATGTAACTGCTTTACAATTACAAGACTACGACTATGAGCGGAGGAAAAAATACCAAAGCTAAAATAGTCACCCTTCTTTTGTTGTTTCATTAATCCAGTTGGGTTGACTTTTTTGGTTGTTCAATAACACTGGGCCATAATCAAGCTACCTAAGTCGAATCAAGAATCGCCCCAAATATAAGGAAATCTGTGTTTGGTTATGCTCTTTGAAAAAAATGTGATTTCGAAATAAAACTGACATTGACATGTATTCAGCTAGAAAAAAATGTCGGTCTACAACACAACAGAGATGTTCAGTTTTAACAGATTGGCCGGGACTGAGGTGTATCACAGCAACTTCCTTCTCGTTTTCCCAGATGAGTTGCATAAAAAAGGCCATCAACCGAACAATCATGTGAGACTAACAAACCTTGAACTCCTGCGACTCCTTGATGCGGATGGTTGTCTTGGTCAGCTCTCCCAGACGAGGTTTGCCCATCTCCGCCATGCGGTCATCCTCAGAGTTGACCACCGCACCAGAGTCCACATCTTCACCTTTTCCTGGTGAGCACCGGAAGGAAACAGCAGCAGCAGCAGGAGGAGGCGCAACGAACCAACCAAGATGGCCAGGAAAAAGAGAAGAAGGCACCACATCAGTATCATGCTTTCTAGTTAAATTATAATTCAGATAAATAAGATACCCGCTAATCTGAGAACACACAATAAAATATCATGAGACGCTGAGTATGGAAGAAACAACAGCAGATCATTAGATAGTCTACAATGATATTAATTAATTTGAATTAGATGCTTATACCCTTGTGAGGAGACACATTTATCTAATATGATAAACGAAAATGATAAAAATTATGTAAATCTAAAATACACAATACCTAGCTAAATATATATCATTACATTAATGGCATAGATTCTAGAACAAGTGTAAACGAAGTCGATAACTATATAAATATTGATTTAATAGGGTAGAAGCATTAAATATTGTCAGGATCTTAGATTGAATAAATTGTTCTTGTCATATTTGCTTTTATCAATGTGGATAAAAACATCTACTAAAAACTGCAAGACATTAAAACAGAAACATAACATCGTGAATAATTTTACAAACACAGCAAATAATCTTCTCAATCCTAAATTTCTGAAAAAAAGTGATAATAAAACATGCAACAAAGAAAATATTCAGATCAAACATAAAAATAGCAAAAGCAACAACATTATAATGATAGCCACACAATCGAAATAGTTTTATTACTTTTGCAATGGGGGAAAGGATATATGAATTAAAAAAAAAACCAACGATAAAATGCTTGATATAGGCGTATCATTGAATGTATAAGATGAAAACATTGTATCATAAGAGCTGACTGGTCTAAAAAGTATAATTCCAAGCAAGTGTACTAGACTCTAGTGCTACGACCTTGTTGATTTTCATATTCTGTATCATTATTGCGATTGCCACAAGCAATCGGTCGTTTCAAAGCTTTATAAATAGCTTTTTACTCTGTTTTAAGTCTGGAACATTTTATTGCACAGCCACAGATTTGCGACGAATTGGCTTTGGGTTTTTAGATTTATAGTTGCTTGGAAAAAATAACAAAGACATAATTTATTTCTATAGACCCTAATCTGAAACCTTGACTAATTCATTTGAAGTATATTTGTGATGCCACGCTTTATATTTATCGTGATAGGGAAAATGGACGAAGGTATGGCCATGATGCCAGCAAACTGACATTTTTTTTGTCCACGAAAATAAAAGAGGTAATTTAGTCTTCTCACATAACGCCTGTTTTGTGAACTTTGCGCATTTAGCTCCAGTTTCGCTGTCCAAAAGCATGGCTTACCACGTTCTTTGGGTTGAAACTCCTTTTTTGTTCCCATGTCGTGGGCACATCTCGTTAACAAGTCCTGCTGATAACACCACCAGTCAGGCCTCTCGTTAAACAAGCCTTACTGATGACACCACCACTTAGATATCTCGTTAATTTAGTCCTACTGATGACACCACCAGTCATACCTCTCGTTAAACAAGTCTTACTGATGACACCACCAGTCATACCTCTCGTTAAACAAGTCCTACTGATGACACCACCAGTCATACCTCTCGTTAAACAAGTCTTACTGATGACACCATCAGCCAGACCTCTCGTTCAACAAGTCTTACTGATGACACCATCAGTCAGACCTCTCGTTCAACAAGTCTTACTGATGACACTATCAGCCAGACCTCTCGTTAAGCAAGTCTTACCGATGACACCACCAGGCAGACCTCTTGTTAAACAAGTCTTACTGATGACACCACCAGCCAGATCTCTCGTTAAACAAGTCTTACTGATGACACCACCAGGCAGACCTCTCGTCAAGCAAGCCCTACTGATGACACTAACAGCCAGAATTCTCGTTAAAAAGTCCTAATGATGACCCTAACAGCCAGAATTCTCGTTAAAAAGTCCTAATGATGACACCAACAACCAGAATTCTCGTTAAAAAGTCCTAATGATGACACCAACAGCCAGAATTCTCGTTAAAAAGTCCTTATGATGACACCAACAGCCAGAATTCTCGTTAAAAAGTCCTAATGATGACACCAACAGCCAGAATTCTCGTTAAAAAGTCCTAATGATGACATCAACAGCCAGAATTCTCGTTAAAAATGCCTACTGATGACAGAGTTGTGAATTGTAAAAAGCTCATCAATTAAGTCATTCATTGTCAAAGTAACTACAACTGATCATTGCGATCTCTTATTTTTTATTTGAGATTTTATTACAATACGTATTAATTTTTCGACTAACTTCAATCAATGAAGCAATATTTCTCCATTGAAGAGACACGCAAGTAAAAAAATAGTATTAATTTATATTTAGGTTTAGGTTGAAAGTAGTGATAATTGACAATGGTGCATATGACAGTTTTCCCCCGAATGTTAGCATAGGAATTGATTAATTTGACGATGAAGTTAATCTGACTTTATTATCGCTCTAAGAATAAGTCAGGGCAAGATTTTACTGCAGTTAATTTTTTGTTGTTGTCAAGCGATGTCACTGATAAATGTACAAAAGCTTGTTACACTAAATTATTCTTTTAGATATTTTATGGCAGGCAAGTAAAGCTTTTTAAATGACAAAATAAAAAGAATTAAAAGAAAAAAGTTAACAAACTTACTTTTATGGCTTTCATGACTCGATAACTTTAAAACGACTGCATTTTCAAAACTGTTCCATACTTTCATTCAGTTAGACTTAGAGGCGTTGTTATCATTTTAATTATACATAAAATTTTTGGCAAAAATGTATACAATATTATTGAGGTCTGAATATATTCAAGCATTAAAAAACGGTATCGAATTATTTATTTTAGTACTAAGCAATTTGACGTTTCTTGTTGTGTCCCTCGCATTAATTTGCTAGAAGATGGCAACTAATATGATTATTTACATTTATTGAAGTGGTGCTCCAATCACGTTTTATTTTCCACTTAACGATGCAAAAACTAAAAGACAAATTTTCATGTGGACTACTTTCAAATATGCACTCACAGCTGAATAGAATTCAAAATAAAAAAAAAATCCACTACATTCTTCCTTCCTTTTTTAAAGTAAACAAAGAAAAAAATAAGTAAAATCAAAACCAAAACTATCAACCAATAAAGGGGCAACATTGCATTTGGGAGACTACACTTTCCTGTTTGGCAGATATATGGGGAAGATATCTAAACATGCGACAAAATAAGGTAAAAATCATCATGGGAAATATCACACATTGAGTACAAATAATATAAATAGCGCACCTGGCACAGGATATGATAAAGGAAAACATCTCTACTACATAAGAAAAATAAACGCTAAAGTTACAACACAGAAGTGATCTCATCTTATGAAATGTCTATTCTCTACAGGAAAAGGGGCAAAACGAAAATCGATGATTATTAATTCAGTGCCAAATTCTTCACATTTAGTGCCACAAGAGCGAACATTCAGATTGAAATATCTATTTAAAAAAAATTAACCACAAAGTGTTCAAGAACAGTTTCAGCGAGCATTATCTAAGACGACACAGGAGGGAAGAGGACGTAATGTCTGACATCGATTCAGTCTGTGACGGACGGAAAGCATGCGCAGCGAGAGTTGACCAGTGCTGTCCACCACTGCCAGCTACATCTACTACACCACACGGATGCAGCGGCTAGTATACTCATCTTCTTCTAACGAGCTCTTTCTGGAGGCTCGCCTGGACCTCACTGGGGAGCCTTCCCTAGACACGGAGCGCGATCGCTCTCGGGAGCCCGTGCTAGAATCTGTGTCTACCGACAAGAAGCAGTCATTGAGTCAGCTGTACTCAACATTACCAACAACGTCTACAAAACAAAATCCATCCAGTTGCTAAAAAATAGACCCCTCCCCATTCATACACAAAGCAAAACAAAAGCATCAGCCGTCGATTGAGGAATGGCACAAAAATATCGCCACTCAAATCTTGCTCTCCTGAATGAGGAACCTGCATTTTTGACAAACTAATGAAATCCGTTGACTTTAAAATGGTTCTGTGGAAAAAGAGCTTGTTAAACAATGTTAAAGAGGCAGAAAGTCCATATCATCGTTCCAAAAGTTTTAAAAGCAATTGTAATAACGACAAAGTTTTATTGTAATTTTTTAAACGAAGAGAGAATATTAATATGTTTTCCAGGACAGTCACATCATGGTGAAAAGCTTAAAAAACAACAAAGGTACAAAACTATAGGACGGGACATAAAAAGATGAAATTGAAAAAAAAAAAGAAGAAAAAGACGTTAAATTTAATAGTATAGTAGGCTATAAGAACGTTACAAGTTAAAAACAATGCTACCTATTACTCTGTCCAAATACATGTAATAACATTTTTTTCGTTGTGCTTTTTCATCCAGCATTGGGATATGGGAAAACTGTGACATCCGCATATCTTTTCAGCGATTT
This sequence comes from Elysia marginata, assembly GCA_019649035.1. Taxonomy (NCBI): domain Eukaryota; kingdom Metazoa; phylum Mollusca; class Gastropoda; family Plakobranchidae; genus Elysia; species Elysia marginata. The sequence goes on along the minus strand of BMAT01009554.1, from coordinate 336,187 downwards.
GACGGTCAGTGTGATATGATACTTGAGAAAAATTGTATTTTCTTTTTGCTAGGGCCTTTAACCGTCGCTCTAACGTTTCAGAAGAAGCTGATTATAAACATTCTAAATCATGGAGGAAGAAGTTTATATTTTGGGATATCAAATATAAGTTCCAAAAGCATTCCCACATTTTTAAAGTATGAACAAACCTCAATAATACAAAGAAAAAGTTAACAAATTTTAAAACCAAGAAATCCAAAACAAGGTAAAATTTTGGTTAGGCAGAATTTATAAAAAAAATATGAATAAAATATACCGAAAAACTGAGAATATAAGTATAAAAAACCCCCAAAGAAAGCAATTCGAGCTTACGTACGTTTAACACGTTTGGCATTATATCTGAACGCTGTGAGGGGGGATGTCAATAACCGTTCCCCAACTGAAAAGTTGTTCAGAGAATTTGTGATTCATAAACGAAAACGTTATTATCTAGGCCTTATTTATGTTTTTATTACATAGAATGATAGAAACTATGCTCTACTTGAATTTATCATAGTGATAAGATCTGGGACTTTTTTACTTCGATGATGCAATGACCCCCTATTTTTTAATGCCCTACTCGCCTTACCTTTATCGCAAAACAAGAAAAAGCAGTAGCGAATAAAATAAGAGACAGCTAAATATCTAGATAGAAGGAGAGATAGCTCTAATAAACTAAGTGCGGTTGTTGGATCAAGACTTATTCATCGTAATTACTATAAACATAAAACCCATGTCAAGCACTTACCATGAAATCACATGCTATATTTGTTTGCCATTCCCTTAAGGTTTTTTATTTCAGTTTTCTCTGAACATTTCCAACAGGTAAAGAAACCAAAAGAAAGAGCGTGCGGAAAACGTAGACAATGTTTTTTAAAACACGTATACATACATAGAGATACAAGAGAGAAAGCGAGAAAGGGAGAAAGGGAGAGAAAGGGAGAGAGAGAAAGAGAGAGAGAGAAAGAGAGAGAGAAAAAGAGAGAGAGAAAGAGAGAGAGAGAAAGACAGAGACAGAGAGGTATCAAGTAATCGTATAAATTGACAATGTGGATAAACGTATATATGGACAGATAAGGTATATCAACATAAATACAGAAAGCAGCTGCAATATACATGTAACTTTTAATGAATCATCATGCTGGCTTGTCTGTCGATAAAGCAAAGCATGGATACTCCCTATACGGATAGAAATCACACAGATAGCCTAGATATTAATTTTATTTCAATATAATACTAACATGATTTACATACATATTTTACTGATTCAAAGATAAGTTTATGGACAGGATTTTCACTGATTGGGAGAAATAATGACTATTTTATTCTTGTATAAAAGCACAGTGTGAATACAACAACAAGATTATCAGACAAAGAGATCTGTTGTGGCATGATACAAGAATCTAGCATAAAAGAAACTAAACGCTAGGTATACATAAAGCCTGGCCCAAAGACTCCCCCTAAAGGTAACAGCCCCAAGCTACCTGATAGACTGACATCAGGAGTCTATTTCACGCCGAAGATAGTATGTGATGGGTCTAACTCAATCCACCTGGTTGGCGAACATCTAGCGGTCACAGAACAATAACAACAGCAACAATCTTCTGCCAGTATCATAACACCCCCAATGAATATTGTCTTGGTTATTCACTACAATCATTATCAGTAGCAGCAGGAGATCTGGTGTTATGTAACTTTCAAGATCTACACAAGCTCCACTAGCCCGGCGAGATGTTCTCCCTTTCCAAAACAACAGGCAAGCGTTTGGACGCGCATATTTTCCAATTTACAGAATGTGCGGCGGTAGCGGCAGTTGATGGCTGTTTAACTTATCTCCTCCGAAATACGATAATATACTATTTTTCTCTCCCTTTCGCCCGTTTGAGAGTCAAGAATAAATAAAAGTGAGGCAAACAAGATAAATAAGGTACAAGCCACCCAGATACAAGTTTATAGTTGAAATCTTTATGTTTGTTCTGGCTGACTCAAATATTTAAAACTAATTAGTCAAAATTTGAGAATGGACTCAGCTCCAATAAAAACTTTCTCTTGTTTCTTTTTGTTCTCAAAATCATGCTGGGTTGATTAATCTACAGATATTAAAACTGTCTTCTTATTTTGGTATGTTTAGGCCTACTCACAACCGTCTAATTCTCCGTATGAGTTTCATCTTCTCTTAATTTTTTAAAATCTCACTACGACCACGATTACGCTCCTCTTTATCCTAGTTAATTTCCAGTTCTACATCCTCTCCCTTCTCTCTTTCAGTTTTACTCTATCTTTACATCTCTGTTTATACGTGTTTGTCTGTCTCTCCTTCTTCCACCTTCTCTTTCGGCCATAAATCATGAGTTTTCTGCTGCCACGCACGCAGCATTATCGTCAAAGATCTAAATCAAAATTTTATACAATTAAACTAGATTTAAGATATAGCCTAGACTCTACAGAATTAAGCAAGCGAAGTTGAAAAGCGGACGAAACTATACTTTTTATGTTTTTTCTCCCGCCTACAATTTTTCTAAGTGTGTAAAATGCATTCAAAATATTAGACTAATACGGGACTTCAACTTTCTTCAGTAAAATGTGATTGTTAATGACATAAGTACACAAGAATGTCCTGTATCCGCAATTTTTATAAAGAAAATACCCTGAGTAGCTCATTATAGATGGTATAAAAAAACACTAAGAAACAACAGCCGCTTATGGCTTTCTAGAAGAACCTGCATAAGTTTAATTTATTTGTGAACTCAACTTTCGACAAACTAATTGGCAAATTACAAACGGATGCAAGATATAGAAAAAAAGTTTAATTGTGTGTTGTACCGATAAATGTTTATAATAAGAAAGACAAATGAGTTCGCGTACACGGTTTTAAAACATTAGCATGTATTTTGATAACCTATACATAAATCTAATTCTTGAATAATTTCTTACAGGTAAGTTTACTATAAACCAACAACAAAAATAGGACTACTGGGGAATGTAACCATAATGCAAAACCAGCTATCTTCTTGGGAAAAAAAAAAGATTCAGCGACGCCTTCACAAAATGATAAAAAGACAAACTTTCTACTTTCCAATGGTGTTGTCGTTCCTAAGGGAGGCAATCAACTTCCCACAAAGAGCCTATGACGACAGCTAATATTGAAGATAACGTCCATCAAACCACCTGCTACTACGCCTACTGGGACGAGCTTCCGCTCTCTATGACGTTCTCATTGGGATTATAATGGACACCACTATTTTTCAAATATTCTATTTAACACACACATACCAAATAAAAAAAAACCCAACAACAATCTTTAAAAAACAGCACAAGCTGAAGAAACCCAGATACGCACACACAGCCTCTCCCTTTCTCTCCTTTCATAGTGCCCTTACAGTTAAAACTATTTTGTTAATGCCAATTATAGTCGGTGTTCTTGAATAGGGCAGCAACAAATTGTGAAGATTGGTTTGTACACAAGAGATTATGAGTTCGCTGTACACCAAATGTGATAATAAAGATGATGAAACTTTTCACACCATGAGGCACTGAACAAGCTGAAAAAAAACCCTAAATACTCGAATGATTTAATTATAATCACTTTTCCTAATCTTAAAGGAACAGAGCGGCTGTTTGGACTGCACTGTGTTCTATTGACCTGGCTAATCTGCAATCTGAGAAGCGGAACACTATTTGGGGATGGGACCATCATGATAGTGGCAACGAGTTGCAAAAAACTTCTTGTTTATGCCATCCCTACACTTCAGTCCCCCCTTCTATATTCATGCAATCGTTATTGATTTATTACTTTATTCTTCACAAGACATTCACAGATCATTCCAGGATGTCACGATCATGTCAACAGTGCTCGCAAAGAAGAACGCTTAGCATGTAAAATTATTTTAAATCACTGTGAGCTGGAAACACCACAGGATTATAATAATCGCAGTATCGATCGGATATCTACCCTATGCCCTACGTTGTTACATGACTGCTTCCGACGCATCAGAATAATAATCTTGCCCCCGAAAAGGGCGTGGGGGCGACTAAACATGTTGAAACGAACACTATATTTTAAGGATGCTTTTTATCTGCTCTGCTCTCTTCCTCTGCACTCATTGTTCCCCAAACCCTTTGCTGTATTTTCTATTGTCTCTGCCCCACTCTATGTCTAATGGTATCAATAGAAATTGATCTCGTCAGGCGATACCTTAAATTTTTGGTTGTTTTTTTTTTAATTTTTGCGTGACCTGCTTGTGCATTGATATATACCCACTCAGAGAAATCACACATGGTTTTATCCTTCCCTGGCCGACTAAGTTAATCAACTGGCAATCATTCATACAAACCAACATTATATTAAATAGTGAACTTTTCAACCCTAAACAAATATGGTCGCCTTTCTTCTCCACATTTTCTCACCCAGCGATCGACCCTGTAGTGGTACTTTTTTCTCTACCACCCTCATTGCCTCTCTGTCTCCTGGCATTGTTGATGATAGAAGTAGGCCTTTACCGACAAACCAATCTCCGGCAAAGCCTCTTGAAACCATCAAAACTGACAAGCACTACTCGCACCCCCTGTCATCTCTCTCCTAGAAATTTCTGTACAGCCAAAGAAGATGCGGCAGATTTTGTTGTTTTATACATGTCTTAAATGTTGTCTCATAAACTCGGAATGGTCTCTGTAGTTCTTTATAGTAAGGAACAAAAGTTTTCACTCTACACAAAATATAAACTTGCCATTCAAAAAAAATATTTGTACACAATTGAGCCAGCCCATAAAAAACATATCAATTTAGAATGGGACAATCTAAAAGTTGCTGCACACCGGTGGTTCAAACTTCGTCTAAGGCAATACTTTGAAGAAAAGGGGCAAAACACTGAATTCAAATCAATATTTAGAGTTTAAAAAAAATGAATAAAAATACAGATATTTACAGAGGAAAAGAGAAAGAATGAGAAAGTCGCATCACAGTGAAAACGACAGTTGGACAGAAAGATTGATGAGTATTTCAATGTAGTTTTGCCTTATTCTCTTCCTCCAGAATATGTTTTTTTCCTTTGTTGCATTGAAGAAATACGAAGATTCAATAATTGCAAAGCACATGACAGTTTATCATCTTTCAACACTCACTCCGACCAACTATATAATTCAATCTACCCGACCGTCCTTGTTCGCTGCCCGAATAGTCAGTAATAAATCACTTATGACTGTCAGCTAGGGCACAGAAACCACCCTGTGGCTGTACAGTGGTCCTATAGAAACTGGAAGCGAGTCAAAATAATTAAATCAAGATTCTTTGAATCATCTCTATATTTGTCAGCTCTCGATTCTCCATTTCTTTCCTGAAAGATACCAATATCCCCTTGTAGTAACGATTTTTAGGCGATACCTATCCTTGATTCAGTAGATTGATCCATAGCTGGTTAGCGAAATATACTCATCAAATTTCCGACTGCTGACACGTCATCTTGTACGAACCAAAGACAGTCAAAAGGAGAAGGCATGAAAATAGCACGAGTTACAAAAGCCTGTCGCGCACCGTAACCAAGCGCACATTCTCACATACACAGCAACGTTTGGAAACATATTCATTACAGAAAAAAACATTGCGGAAAAAACACTAAAAGATATAAAATGGCGACTAGTTCAACAAGTAAATTAATTTGAGTCCAAACCAAAGGAGGAGGGAAACGTCTGATATGAAAAAACACATAGGCTACTAACGCAAACACAACACGCGCGTATTTGTTAAATACCGGATCAAAACGTTTCTACCGCGAAGTCACATCGAGAATTCACCAGAGGTGATATATATTTTCTAGGTAATTTAAACAAATTTTATATAGGCCTTGCAAAAGCAAAAACTCACCTGAGCCTTTCTTCATCAGCAGGGGTTCTTCCAAAACAATAGAGAAATGTTCTGTTTTTTCGTACTCCTCATCGTCAACAATGAGAACTTTGATAAAAGACCTGGGGACGGTTAAAAAAATAAAGCATTCGTAAGGCTAAACGTGGAAACATTGAATGTGTTTTATAAAGAATAAAAGAGCTCCAGGTGTTTTACAGGAAGCAGTAGTTATTTTTACATATAAAGCACAAACAGATTATTTTCTCTGTATGTAGCTCTAATTAGCCCAGTCAAAATTACTCTGAGGAACAAATCTAAAAAAAAACCAAAAAACAAAGCAAAACAAACATACCAACAACAAAACCTTCGGTAAAACAAATACGGAACAATGCTTAACAGTCATATTCTCAATTTTTACATATGTTTCTTCTTGCAGAGTATGGCGGTTTTGCTTCCTAAAATCAATGTTAAACTGCTTTTGTTCTTATAAAAAAACTAGTTATGGCAGCCAGTGCTTCTCATCGGTAATTGATTGGGTACATGTAGTAGATTTCACCGAGTTTATCAAACTTGATACCACCAACTTTATTTCTACTTTCTGTAATTTCTTTCTGCCACCCCCTCAAACTCTCTTTCTATATATATGCCTATCTTTCTTACCTCCACTACTTTTATTCTCATTTTAGTAACCGCCTCCACCCCTCTAAATTTCTGTTTCCCACCCTAGTCCTCCTAGTCTACTCTAGAAAGTATCAATAAAAATTGCACATTGCTCTCTTTCATGTGCTTTTCATTATAGTTCCTCCCTGCCAGAATAACCCGTTTAAATAAGTATTTCTCTGTTGTTTTTTTTCAAATTAAAGGGTTAGCTTCCCCCCTCTCTGTCTTGTCTCACAATCGCTCTCTAGATTTTTTTTCTCCTCTTCACCTTGATCCAACTAGATGCCGGCCTATGTAAATTAAAAAGTAGTCCCTGAACAGGACTTTGAGCTAGAGCTCTACCAACGTATCGTTTCAAACGGACTTCGCCTGGTGTGGCCGTTATAGATTTTAGGCTTAGTACTGTCGTCTCTGTTGTTATTGTAGGCCTAAGTTTTTATAAAACAAAATTGTTTACACTAAAGCATTTTACTAGAAGTAACCAGAGACTTTTAAAAAGAGATTCACTTAGATGACCGGACAGAAAAGCTCTTTTGACAAACCTTAGATGAGATCATGGCTCTCTCGGACGTCTGCAAAATTATTCTATTTTTATCACTAATCTAAAGTTTTGAAAAACGATTTTGGTGCCTAACTTGTAAATGAACCGATTATATTTTAATATGTTATATTTGTAAAAGTGTCTTTTTTCAATAATGTGAATACCTCGAGTATATTTTTGAATGGAAAGATTTTTTTTACACAGGAGTGCCACCTTAGCTGAATCTAAATTTCATAGATCTAGATCTAGTAACAAATTTTAACTGATTTGCAGAAAAAAAGAGTCCCGTGCTATTTATGCATTATTTATGCTTAAAAAAGCATAACTGACGAAATTAAGGGTAGTGAAGAGTAATTTCTTATATAAAAACGTACTAATCCAAGCTAGACATCTGGACTCTAAGCACCTGGTGTATTGTGCTGAACTCACCACCTCACAAAAAAGCTTGTTGAAGTGTGCAACTTTTTCTTTTTTATACTCAAGAGAGGTTCACCATGGAAAAGCCCCATAAATATTACTTTTAAGAAGAAAACACAATGCATTTTGATTTTTAAAGAATCTGGAGGTGCCAGACTCTAAAACGTTTGATGAGAAAGCATTCGTTTACAGCAAAAGATTTTAATTATTGAAAAAATATTATAAAACGGTTCAATATCATGATAGTTTACTCTTACACAATCTGTACAAACGCCCACACGAGAGAAAGTGTTAGGCCAAGATGTACGATAAAAGCTGAAAGTGCAAACGTGTAAGTTAAGATGCAATGCAGGAATCAGCTGAACTACGCAACTGGGCTAATTTCTGGTACAGCATTTCTTAACTCACTTGAACCCAAACACGTAATTCCTGAAGAAGAGACGCGGCCACTAAATCAGCAGCAATCAGAGAACATTCACGCACTGCAACAAGGTTAGAAGTTACTCAGCGTAGGGCATACCAGACCGTGTGCAAGTTACACAACTTGATGGTTTCCCCCTGAATGCCCAGAACATCATAAAACTGTGGTAGTACTTAAAAAGCCGTACAAGTCGAGAAAACTGAACGAAAGGTATTTGAGTGTTCTAAAGGTTTAGGTCGATAGTGATATTTAGATGGTAATGAACAGGAACCGGCTTTCCTGAACCAAAGACCGGCGATTCACCCGGGATCAGACGTGTGTTTAAGGCCTGCTGCTTGGCCCACATCCTTCAATACTTACTTAAGAAGAGAGAATACGTCTTGCACATTAGAAAGGACTATTAGTTTGTATCTCTGTGACTGCTATGAATTCTATTGCTTGTATTTACTTTTTGCTCGATTTCACGTAATTTAGCTACGTATCTGCGTGATTTGCGGTGCCTTAGATATTTTGTGTTTGACACAGCCATCTTTATAAGGACTCTTATTTTAAACAAAGCAGCACTTTATCGACTATTCATTTGTTTGTCTTCGACATCGATTCCTCTCTCAAAGTTTACTATAACTCTTCCCTTTCTCCCTTCTGGTTAGATATTCAATGGAAATAGCACAAAGAGCTAAGAAACAACCATTTCCACAAAACGCAATACGGATTTTGGACAGGGAACGAAATGCGAGAGGTACAAAATTTTTAGATACTTTTTATAGCATCTATATATTTTGCTCTTTAAGTTTTTATTTATACTTTTGTTTGCAGCATCTTTTTTCCTTGTCAAATGGGAAAAGACCCAGTCTCTATCTGATAAAGAATGTTTGCAAGAAATATATACATAAACATCGGTTGCTGAAAAGAACTGCGTACATATTTGCGGAGGACTATTGGATTCCAAACTCCAGCCAAGGTATTCCCTGAATTTGATGATATAAGAGAGTAAATTCAGACGCTTATTTGGACGTATCTTGATATTTTGAGTACATATCCGTAGGCGATCTAAATATCCCTTGTGGAGAGAGCGATCCCTTGTGGAGAGAGCAGTGTGATTTCGTTAATATAGGGCAGAACTAACGAGAAAATCCGGGGCCAGAGGCAAAAGGCATAGAGAATTAGGACCTGTGTGGGTGAGGGTGGCAGATGGAGAGAAATAGACAGATAGATAGATAGATATAAAGATAGATACAGAGAGAGATAGAGATAAAGATAGAGAGAGAGAGGGGCAGAGAGAGAAAGAGAGAGAGAGAAAGAGAGAGAGAGAAAACGAAAGAAAGGAGAAGCATGGTATATAATATAAAAGATAATGAAAGTAAAGAGGAAATTAGACTTATCTGAGAATTGGCTGATGATACCTGCATTTTTTAAATCAAAAGTTACACATTTCATATGAATAGGTTGTGGTTTAGAACGATTGGCGCAAGTTTTCTCTTATTTTCACTCACTCTCTCTTTGTGTCTCTGTCTTGTCTGCCTCTGTCTCACTGTTTCGTTCTATGTGTCATTCTTATAGTCCACTTTGTTTCTCCGTTTATATGTAAAACTAAGATTAGGAACTACGTTCCAAAATTCAGGGAAATAAAAATAGGCTACATACTGATAAACGTTGTAGTACGGCTGGGCAATTAAATGAAAAAAAAAAGAAAAAAAAATGCCCAAGAAATGGAAAGTCATGGAGATATATAGCTAGAAACAAGAAAAGAAAATAGATAACAACTAGAAGGGAAGAATTAGATAAAACAAAATAAAAATGGGTTTAAAAAAGTCTTAGTAAAATTAGCAGGTCTTTCCAATATCTTTTTTTAAAATAGCATTAAAAATACTCAAGACCGACAAAAATGATAACTGATAAGAATGCGTCAATTTAACAAGAACACTAATGCATTATTCCGGACATAAAGTTTAACACAGTTTATTACAATTTTCAATTCAAAAATGTATTTCAAAATACAAGACTATGAAATTTCTAAAATGTCCCTTATATAGCTGAGCTGTTTACTAGCACACCTTATTAAACTACCAAGAATCGATCTCTGTGTACTGAGTTTTTCGCCTGCTAGAATATCATGTTTAGGTAACGACATTTCTCTACACCAATCTTGTAAATGAAGAAGTCAACTATTTCCCAGAGTTTTAGGGACCTTCTACCATGGGAACATTTGATCTGACTCCAAATAAATTACTTCTAAAGGACGGTGTTTCATTGATTTTATGATAATTCTCTTAGACACCCCACCCCACTATTAGACTCGGCAACGTAAGCGACTGGGCAGCGAGCCTGTCGGAATTCCAAGCAGACACTGTGGTGTGGCTTCAATACATGAAACCTCATTCCAAACTCCATTTCAAGGAAGCCATGCGCAAACGTCTCGATTTCCGGATTCTCTGACTTACTTAAGACGTTAATAAGTTTCTCCATCTTAGCTCCCGTTCCTGTCTCTCACCTCACACTGCCTAGTGCCTGCACTCGATTTAAGTAGTTAGATGCCCCTTTTCTTAAACAAAATTTGAAAAAAAAACTCGTGATGAAAGATTTTTGTTCAATTTTAGAACTGAAAATCGCGCGCTGAATATCTGTACTTAAACGTCTGTTCAAGTCTGTTTGAACTGAGAAGCATAATCCTTAATCTTTATTTTCCTGCATCGGCCAGAAACACAAATCAGGCTTACTAACTCCCTTGCCTTATCAAATTTCAGGTAGTTCTAACGCGAGACTGATGCAGGATGAAATAAAGCCACAAACCTCTCGGGTTTTCCCACAAAATATATTACATGTATATCTATCCACTTAGCAAAATTTAATAAAAACAAAAAACAAAAAGAAAAAATAACAACAAAAACCCCCAAAAAACTGCGAAACATCAGAAATCGCATTGAAAATCAAAGAACAAAAAATATGTCCTGGAGACACATTATGAATTCTTGGAAATATTAAATAACAAGAAAGATCATCAATCTAGGAACAGATGGGTGAAAACATTCCATAGATGGTAAAATGAACAGAAGTATGAAAAATTAGATAAATAGAAAACTAGATGGAAATTTATCAACGACAAGAAATGCCAACATGGACTTAATTATAGATAGAAAGATTAGATACATGCAGACAGAAAGATCAGGTATAGATTATATAGACAGATATATGACAGGCGTATAGACAGATAAGAAAAATGAATTAGACAGACAGATCAGATGGACGGAATAGGTAGACGAATCAGATAGATAGATCAGATAGATTCTATATATGAGTAGTCAAATAGATAGAAAGCTAAGTTGTGATTGGTTTTGCGCTAAAATAACATAGCTAGTAGAGATACGAAAGGGAGGAGTAGTCATTGCGGACTAAATACATAGTTGTGTACATCTTTAGCTAGATGGTAGAGAGATAGATAGATCGATATGTGAAAGATAGTCGAGCAGAACTTTCAAATTTAGGTTCTATTGAGAAAAGAAAAAGAACACTTTGACTGACCGTTTTGTTTCTGTAAATCGTTTAAGACAAACAAAAAACGTCATCTTAAAGTTAAAAAAAAACAAAAACAAACGAACGTTTTTAATCGGATAGAGACAAAACTAATGTACAATAACCACCAATTCCAGTCCGAGCCTAAGCTATCAAACTCATGTGTTTCTCTCATTTCAGAGGCAATTAAGAGTCCTGTGTGAAACCAGATTAACAACGATCGCAGGCATCGACCCGGTTTGCTGACACCGAATGCTTGTATCCATCAGTATGACTCGCCTTCCATTCTATTTAAACTGTATTCATTTAGCTCCTTCTTTAGAGGCCAACAAAAGTCGAGAACAAGTAATCAATTATAGGTTTTGAGTCAAAACCAAGGGTAGGCTAAAAAGTTTTGTTTTGCTGTAGGCTGGTATGTTTCTATTTGATGATCGACAGATATCTAATATATATAAACATCTTTAAAAACTTACCTTAAGTATTTCATACTTATACTTTTACCAAAAAGTTTCTTTCATTGTAAACAGAACCAACAATGTCGCAGATAACCAGCAAACCATTCCGGTGACTTTTCGCATTATCATTGACCATGTAAGGCAATCCATTACTCGGACATTGATAGTTACAGGGACTGCACTCAACCTACACTTAATCAACATCAATTTGCCTTCTGGGGTTGGCAATGGAGACAGGATTCGTTTGCATCGATCTTTTTTCGTAAAAGGTTCTCCTCATCGTGTCCTTGCAGGAGACTTGTCCAAAAATTCTTATCCAATTTCGAACAATGCGATCATACATACATATAGTGCCATAAAACATTTCTTGGATGATTGCAGCAAAACACCCTTTAACTGTGTTGATTTAACAGAGAAGCCGTGTTTGATAAAAACGTCGTTGTGCAAAATACCATTTCCTCACCGACCGTTTTGCGATTGGTGGTGAAATATGAGAACACTTAATGATATCTGTCACACAGATGTGTCTGTTTTTGTGATTGATTGATTGAAGGGTATTTTTACAAGCCCAATTCC
>BMAT01009554.1:278720-289711 GCA_019649035.1 Elysia marginata | reverse complement strand
TACTACTACTACTGCTATTACTACTACTACTACTACTACTACTACTGCATTTTTATTAAAGCACATTCGCTGCTGCAACCTAATAAGAATATTATAATTGGAACAAATTTTTAAGTTTGTTAAGGAAAAAAATGCAATGGGAGAGATAATATAAAAATGAGCGTGAGAGTCCGCCCATGTCAATCAACGAACGCACTACCGGGTATGTGTAGCGGCAAGTGATAAATGAGTGTCATTTATATGCGCCGCGAACGCGACTGCAATGTCGTGACAATATTATTTAAATGGGTAGCCAACTCTGTCTCTCCATTACTTGCAAACATTATATGGAGCGAGGCAGAAACTCATGCGACTCGGCATGTTATGAATAAAAGTCCATTTATTTATTTTCACGTCCTTTTTATAGCAATGGCCAAAGAGTTTGAATCATAAAGAAACCCATGCAATCTGACACCCCCCCCCCCAATCTCTTCCTTCTCCATACCATTTTTTCTGATGTATATATCAATTAAAAAAGAAACCTTCCAGTCTACTTAAAATGCCAAATAAAATCATGAAAAAAGAAGAGCCTTTCATGACTATCAAGTTTTTCTCTTTTTTTTTCACCATCTTCTAAACTATCATAGGGTTGTTTGTTTCAAAATAAACTGGACGAACACTAAATTTGACCCGAAATAGTAACCGAGTGCAATTTAGTGAACGATGAACTAGTTTTGTAAAATCGATTTTACGGATAGGTCCAGATTAGCATACCTTGAATCGTAACAATAACGTCGGGAGCTAAATTCTTTTTCGAAAGTGTTAAACGAATGTGACCAACATTGCTTTGACGACTTACAACTTTTAAGAGCTTCACTTATTTGCTTAAAAAATGTCTCGTTTGTTCACTAACAATCAGATAATCTTAAGACTCAAAGAAGAAAAATTGATATGCATAGATTAACACCACCGGTCATCTTAACAAAAAATTATCTTAGAGTATAAATCAACCGGCAGCGCATTACTGCCGGACAATTGGATATTCCTGGGTGCCCTGTGGTCATCCATCACATGACCACTTTTGCCTAGGGAGTCCAGTGACCCTAAAGACAGATTTCTCTCTCTCTCTCTCTCTCTCTCTCTCTCTCTCCTCAGACCGGACATGACGTCGGTGGTACAGGCACTCCAAATCGACGTTAGTACAGCACACGCTAGATGGAATTTCTAATTTCCCAGCCCTCTTGCTTTAGCCGCAATATTCTCAACCCTGAATTTGTCGCTGCCAGGTCTCACCATTATATCTCCAGAGGCGGGCTATACATTTGCTATGCCCATCTAAAAATATGTACCTCGCTTTTGATACAAACCATAACATATTATGTATCAACATGTTTAAAAAATAAACGGAATTTTTTCTTGTTATTGGAAAATTAGACTTCCTGATAATAAAAAAAAATAAGTAACGAAGCTTTTCAATAATAAAATACCTAAATCTTATTTTCAGAGCCAATACGGTACTTCAAAAAAAAAAAAAAAAACCAGGCCAAATGGCAGCTCATTTTAAGGTATCTTTATCAGTAGTATTGATGCTACAAACCGTGATAAGCTTCAACACCGACAAAAACCAAACGTTGATACCAAACATAGTCAACATCAAGTTAAAATGTAAAAGGAAAAAAGCCTAGCTCGCAAAATTTAAACAAAACGTGATATGCTAACCAAGAATGAAAATGACAAATTTTATACAAGTTAGCTAAGTTGATCAGACACCCTGTGAAATTGTAGAGCTACACTGGTCACTTAGAGAAGCGTGGAGGCATCCTCTGGACCAGTATCGATTCTTTCTTTCATCCCTGTACGCAGAATTTGCTACCCTGACAGCACATACAACGTGGGTTATACTGGTGCTAGAATCTGTCTGGGTGTGAGTGGACTTTGATTTAACTAGCTTAACAAGATTTGGCAAACACAAAGTGAATGGAAATCCCTGAGCAATAAGGTTCCGTTAACTATTTAAGAAAGGCTTAAGGGACGCGAAACAAATATTCTCACAGTGCGACACAATCAATGCCATGTCTTGTTAGACAAGTTTAGCCTGGCCTTTTATTTTTATTCATCTAAAAGAATTGAGTAGTTTTTCTTTTGACACTTTTTCACAATCTTGACAAAAAACTATTACGGAGAGGCTTTCAGCTCGTTTCGGTTAAACCAAGAAGAAAAAAAATCCACTGCACTTTATATCATCCCAATTAATTATAAACCTTCAACCAAGTAATTTGAATATCTCTAATATATAATTTCTACCAACCACACTTAAATGGCGCCATCTGTTTTACCAGCGCTAACCTATACAATGGTCGCTTGGGTCAAGCCTTTACAATGCTTAATCTAGGGCACAGTTGTCACACGTATGAAACGTTTAATTTGGATAAATGCTGTAACACCCTATCGATATCGATTGCTCCTTCCAACTTCATCAATTAAAACCCCCAGCAACGGACGAATGAACTGATCAGAGTCGCCCCCGGTGACGACCCTCCTGGCTGAAAAATGCTTGTCCTGGCAACGAAATCGATCTGCCAAATGCCGACCACTTTCCCACAGGCCAACTAAAAGCTGATGTTGTCTGACTAAGCGAGCACCTTGTACGACTTGCGTACACCTTAACAGCCTATCAGTCAACTCTTGTTTAGCTGAACAGATTTTATGGACAGCTTAATGGCTTTAATGTACTCTTAATGCTATGACAATAGTAGAGCCCGCTGATGTCTTAGCACAACCTCCTGATAAAGTAAACAAACTCCGCACCATTTTTATGTACAACTTTCTCTTACGTTGCACTTTTGAACCTTTCAATCTTCTAGCGAACTTCAGAAGATTCCTGCTGTTTTCAACTTGGGCAGGACACATTGATTCTCAGAGCATGAATTGATCGAAAGTCCCGGCTACACTGATGCAGGAGGTACCATGATGCATACGCTTAGACATGGCCAGTAGGCGTATAGGGGCTTCCCCTTCTTAAACACATTGGGAAATCGTTTCCTTTTGGAGTACAAATTTTATTCATTTATCACCTCAGAAGAATTTTGACAATGTAGCGGGCCTTTCAGACCCTTTTGTGGAAACTATGAAATAATGTGAAATTTTTTTTGAGAGGCACGGAAAGAAAACAAAATTCGAAGAGTAAAAGAAGGATACACTTGGACTTCACAAATAATCCTAAAAGTTAATTATTTTTCCACTTGGCATCAAACTTATGATGGAATCGCTTTGGTTTAAAAACATTACTAGAAGGAAAAATATCTAAATTGAGAAAATAAAGATTTTAAGTTAAATATTTCACACAAAAAAATCAAAAAAGCTAAATATTCCATGGTTCTTATATGTACGAGCTATTTTCAAACTATGTGAGAAATTTCATTGACTTCTGTACAGCAGAACAAAATGTCAGCGCTGCTTATTCTAGATGGTCGTGCATAACTGAAGTCAGTGGGGTGTATAGTTAAGGACGACATTTAAGCGTAATTCATTTGCATTTCGGCATAACTTTGAACGTAACATTTCAACATACATACAAAGATTTCCGTGAAAGCGGTTTTCGTCTCTGAATATGAGCAAGTGTTAGTGTTATGTTCAGTAGTAATTAGGAAAATAAGCACAAACCTTTGCAAGCTATTTTCTAATTTATTACAATAAAGGGCAAAGAGAATGTGTCATGATTGAAGAAAAAGGGCGGGAAAAACGTGGCACAGTGATACTTCATGAAACTGAGCGTGTCTTAGATTTTAAAATACTAAGGCAACTATTTATCATTGGTTAAACAATCATGATTTTCCTTAGGCGAAAAAACTGGATGCAAGTAATTTAATTGAGAAAAATAAAAGAAAACTTCCAAACGGAATCAGTAATGACAACAAAACAACAAAAATAATTATCATAATAAAAATATAATAATATTAATAAAAATAGTAATGATAATAAATAACAACAGGAAGAAGAAAAAGATGATGATGAAGAAGAAGAAGAAGAAGAAGAAGAAGAAGAAGAAGAAGAAGAAGAAGAAGAAGAAGAAGAAGAAGAAGAACATAAACAAGAACAAGAACAAGAAGAACAAGAAGAAAAAGAAGAAGAAAAAGAAGGAGAAGAAGAAGAGGGAGGAGGAGGATACAGATAGATAATAAGGTATTAGGTAAGGCATGTGTCACTTTTAATTGTTGTCACACTTTCGATCGTCTATTGAGCCAGATCTTGCATACGCGTGATTTAAAGTGTGATAAGCAATAAAGGACAGACACAGACTTAGATAAGAAAATCGATAATTAAAGAAAAAAAGATTTTTTAGTCAGAATAATTCAAGACATGCGGTTTTTTTTAAAATCACTCAAAGGCTAACTAAAGCAAAATTAATGGCAATGGCAATGACATGGATACGAATACCATAACCACTAACAGCAATGTAAAAATGAAAAAAAAAATCCAACTATTTTGTAAAAACCGAAAAATTTAACATCGGAGGTTAAAATTTTGCGAAGCTAACAAATAGTTTTTTTTCTTCTGTTCATATTTTGTTATTTGCTTCTTTTAAATCCAATGTTCCCCAGGACGGTTTCTAAGCTAACGATTTAACTCTCGATAATATGAAAACAAAGCATACCAATTTTCAAAACTGATTCCATATAAGTTTTCTCCAGAAATGCACACTGGTACAATACAAACGAACAACCTTCTTCATATTAGCGAATCTGGTTACAAAAAACCACACACACAAAAAAAAACCGGTTGATTTGGACTACAAACTATAAATGTGCAACTGAACTTACTCTGTCTGGTCGTTCTCGAATGTCACGTCTCCAGAGGCGAGCTCGTAATCCTTGCCAATCTTGGCCGTGCCGTCCACAGCGTGGAAAGGAACCCTCACGCTACCTCGAGCTCCGGAAGCGCGACACACGCGCACCAAGACCTCTCCGATATTCTCCGTCACTGTCATCTCCGCGTCTTCGAAGTGAAAGATGCCCGGATGGTCGTCGTCCAAGATCATAACAGTTGCCATGAAGGGGGTGACCAGCTGAGCCTTGTCCTCGCCAGACTCAAACATTCCAGAGCTGTCACCTAGCCGCACGTTGGCGAGCTGCACATAAAAGTGCTCGTCCTCCTCAAAGACGTCGTCGTCGAGAATAGTGATCTCAAATTGTTTGTGGCGCTCGTGCGGTTGGAACACTAACGTCCCCTGGGCCCTGATGTAGTCCGAGCCAGCGT
Organism: Elysia marginata; assembly: GCA_019649035.1. Taxonomy (NCBI): domain Eukaryota; kingdom Metazoa; phylum Mollusca; class Gastropoda; family Plakobranchidae; genus Elysia; species Elysia marginata. The sequence goes on along the minus strand of BMAT01009554.1, from coordinate 284,476 downwards.
TGGCAGTGCCATCCTCAGTGCTGTAGTCGACATAACAGGTCTTTGTGATGTCACCGCCCTCTCGCGTCACCGTGACACTGAAAGTTCCGACGTTTTCCATGACAGTGTAATGTCCAGGGTCAAAGAAAACCTGCGTGACCGGGCTTTCCTCGTCCTCCTCGTCAATTTTGGCGTCGGCCAGGCTTGAGCGGCTTTCGATCTTGGCCTTTTTGATCACCTTGCCCCCACCGGTAAGTTTCCGTGTGGCTTGTATGCGGTAAAACGCACGGGACTTGGGACCACGGTTGACGGCCTCGTACTCGGCCATCTCTTCAAGAGTCTTCATATCTATGTTGGGGTTTTTCTTTCGAAGCTCACGAAGAATAGAAATAAAGTCTTGTCTGAAACAGGAATGAAAACTTTCATTAATTTAAGTGACATTAGTAAGCAAATGTACAAATTTCTAGTCCCCAATATTTAAATACTTTAAGATTATGGTGTGGCCCGAGTCTGCTCTGTAGGCTTAATTTAATGAATGTTACAACAGCACGAAAAATTGCTGTATTTGATTAACACACTAAAAAACCTGAATTTTTGTTGTGTTTGCATTGTAATATAGACCCAAGACCTTAAATACGGAATAAAAGTTCAATCAAGTTTAATGAGTTATCTATTTTTGGCCTTACGAGGTGACGTTTTGCAATAGCTTTGCATTTTCAATGCGCATTAAAAATTTCATTAAAAAGTTCCATTTGTTTATAACAGAAACCAACAGCTTTATTGTAAAGCCGATAGCACTGTCATAATTTTAACAGCCTACTGTTACGACAAAAGCTATAAACGGCACAATTGTCTTTATAGCATGCTTTAATTTATAGAGCAGTTCACCAAACCCATATTCAAGATAAAAAGCCGATATTTCTAGAAATGAATAATTTAATAATGGCTCTGACATTTATCTACCACGTGGTTCTCATTGTTGGTGCGGAAAAGAGTGCTATAGGAGCGTTTAATTGTAGGTGCGTAACGTTTTTTCCTACTGTGCTATACAAAAAGGTGAACAATCTGCAAGACGGAAGGTGGAAGAGACTGGTGTTTTCCCAAGACACACGTGACTCTACTGAGATATAGATCCGAACCGTTGGACAGAAATGTAAAATTTTGGGGTGGTGAACGATAAACAGTTATAGTATTACATTTCAAGATGTTGTGTTCAACATATCAATATTTTTGCGTGCTATTTTCTGTTGGGGAACTTCCCACGCAATTACATATTAAAAAGTGCAACATCAAACTCTAACGTTAGAAGCGAATTGCCGTGCTCACAGCCTCTATGCGTTTCATTTTGATGCATATCCTCTTTAAAATAACAAAGTCCTGTTTACTGCACATCTCACGAGGTGCGTTCGCTTAAGAAACAATTTGAAGACTCTAGGTCCAAGAGATAGGAACTATGATCAAGAAAACACCAAAATTAAAGCCAAGAGCTAGGATCCGGAATTACCGTTTAACCTACTTTTCGAGATAGAGAGTTAGATTTAATAAAAAAAAAACATTCTGTACTTCAGATATAGACCTAGGTTTCAACTTCCCGTTTAGAGATCTAAAAGCGACAGAAAAAGACTCAGATGGTCTACATCTTTTTTCTATAAAATCCTGTCTAAAGTCAAGAAATTTTTGTACTAGTCCTAAGGGGCCCCAAAGAGGCAGAAAAAGGGAAAGACATGCAGAAAAAAAAGAGACAGAGAAGGGAGAGGGTAAAAGAGATAGCGAAAGTGAACCACAGAGCGAGGTACCGTGTGAACATCAAAATATACGTAGTATAATAGAAGTAGGATTCCAACCTGTTTCAATTAAAATAATCTAAACGCATGGACTAAAATTTCTGAGAAAATAACGCAATGCCTGATTGCTAATACTCAATAACATGTGTATGTTCATAACTGTGAATGAAACTTGGTTTATTTTAACATTTTAACAAAAATTTCTAGGCCTCCTAGCCCATAGTTCTCTTCTCTGCGAGCCATTTTGTGCGAAGCTATATCAATAATTATGTCAAACAAGCTTTTTAAAGACCAGCCAGTGAAATAGGAAGAAGCCACGACACCGATGCACAAGCATTCTTTACTTCTTAGATCTACTTAGACATCCCTTCTTAGATCACTAGATATAGATCTATGTTATCTATTCTAGGCTAAACATGCCTCCGAAAAAGAGACAATCTTTGGTGACAAATAGATCTCAGCAAGATGTACGTAGAAAAGAGAAAAAGCAAGGCCAATGCTGGAGCTTTGTGCTAGAAGAAGAAATATATAGATCTAGAGCTAAACCCAAACTCTGATAATCCAGTAGAAGAGGTAGAAGAAAGACAAAGATTTGCAGATCTAGATCTCCCAACTGTAAATATAGAAACTCCTGACTCCTTAGCCCTAGATAACCCAGTAGTAGAACAAAAACAAAGACCTTAGATGTATATCTAGATCTCCCACATTTTAGACCTCCTAGCGTATAATTCTTTTCTCTGCGATTAATTTTGTGCGAAGCTACAACCATGGGCCAAACAAGCTTTTAAAAGACCAGAAATTAATAAAATTTACTCTTTCGCAAAAAAATGTTGGCATCTAAATTTTGTGTCGATTTCTGATCGTTACTTGCCGATATAGATCTAGATCTAGATTAAATCTATAAATTATAATTGATGTATTTCAGGAGGGGGAGGGGGGAGGGTTAAGTGATCGCTTAGAATAAGTAGATCTAAATCAGTAATTTTGCTGGCTTGACCCCTACACTAAAACAACATGACATTTTTTCAAATAAAATAATCTGGCACCGAGTGGCACAAGTTACAAACCTAGCCAAGGCAGAGACTACAAGTAGTCAGTTAAGTAGAAAGAAGCCACCACACTGATGCAAATTTATTCTTCTTCATCCCTTCTTAGATCTACTCAGACATCCCTCTTTAGATATCTATATGGCACATATTACCAATCTAGCCAAGACAATGCGTAGAGTGGCTTTAGGATTCATTCTTAAAGTATATTGTGCAAAAGTCTTCTGGAACTAGATCTATATCTGCGAACAGTGACAATGGATCTTACACGGATAACGTTGTCTACCCAGAAATTCTTCGCAATTAATGTAAGTACTAAGTATACCAGTTCATTAGTCAACTTGCTTTCCTCACACTTTCTCACGTCCCTATGATATGTTGCAATTAGATCTGTTATGATTTGCCACCCCTTTATACTTTTCGAAGAGCACGTACTTCAACTATCACATCTAATAAAAGAGAGGTATAGGAATCAGATATAAGATAGGAAGTTGAAATAAAGAAGGAAAGGGGTCTGGCTAAAGGTGGAACTAGGACAGAGAAAAAAAATACAGTGATCTGGAGAAAAAAAAGTAGATGGAAGTGCGGTGAAAGGCAGAACTACTTGGTAAATAATAAGCTTTCGGAAAAAGAAAATTCGAAAAAAGGTAGTTTGATATGTTGAATGAAGATAAAAAGAATGGAAAGTAATTTTGGACAGCTCAGTCTTTAACTCAACCATGTCGAATACATAAAAACTGGTTCTCTCCTAAAACTGAATTACCTATTCGCATTGGACCTTGGAAAGGCAAGCTTTAACAAGTGATGTGTCAATGTACGTCAATTGAAGACTTATAAGCTGAAGGGACAATCACCCAAACCCACACCAGAAGTCTGCTTCTCATTGGTATTATCTTAGGACAAAACCACAGCTAGATAAATAATAACTTAACTAGATCGATTGACCTTTAGACTCATACTCACCTGTGCTGCTCAAACTCAAGAACCGACTGGTCATGCCCCATCCCGCCTTTGATGATAACTTCTTCTGTGAGCTGGTTTGTTTTACCATGTGCCATCTCTGTTTCGTGCAGACCTTCTGACTGGATAACCAAGTCTTTCCTCTGGCTTGCGTGGTACTTCTTGGATAGAAATTTGTACACTAGAATCTTCCTATCAGCAATATATGCAGTAACCACGGTCCCAGGGAAAAACAAGAAGGTGAGTACGGCTTCCCAGATATCCACCACGCCCTTCGAGGAGACGGCGAGGATGAAGTAGAGCCACAAGTAAGCGAAAACGCTCCAGGTAGCAGTGATGAAGAATACTCTAAGGTGCTTGATACGTCGCGTTTCGTCGTTGGGTATAACATAGACACAGATGGCTATGATAACAAAAAGATTGAAGGCCGCGCTGCCAACAATGGTGCTAGGACCAAGGTCGCCAGCCTCGAACTTATTCCCACAAATCTCGATGACCGAAAGCATAATTTCTGGCGCAGAGGAGCCCAATGCCATTAGCGTCAAGTTGCTCACAGTCTCATTCCAGATCCGCACATTGACCACAGTTGTCATACCATCCGGCCGTTTGATGACTACTTCCTTCTCTTTGGAAGTGATAACCTCTATGGAGGCCATGAAACGGTCCGCGACAATGGACACACCAAGAAACATGTACACCATGGCAGCCATGTAGACAGTTGCTCGTGCTGCTTTGTCGCCATTACTGAGGTTTCCCTGCGGTAACCACATTGGCAGTAACAGGCCTTCCTTGCAAGGGGTGGCTTCCCTCGTGCAGTTCTCATCATCTGCGTGAGGATCAGAATTTGAGCTGTTTGTAGCTGCCACCATCGAGAGGGATAACATATCTAGGCCGTCCAAAATAAAAATCGTGGGAAAAAGAACCAATGCCGCTCTGGCCATAGACCGCAGCGTCCCCAGTAGCGGGGTAAGACACACAAGTAGAGGAGACATTGTCCAAACTGATTGGCCCTGCAATGTAGGCACCGCTTTTCAAGGCCGAAACTTTCAGGCCAAAATGAACTCTGCTTCACACGGCAGAGATGCTACGGGTAGCCACGATGCGCCTTAACTTGGAGCCATGGTTCAGTCTACTCGATCCTGTAAGGATGAAATAACAACAACAAAATAGAATGTATACATGTAGAGGTAAGGACATACCGTGCTGTTTTAGTAATTCGAGTTTTCCTAACATTAGTTCACACATTTTAACTTCCATTGATAAGTACAATTTTAAAATTTAAGTTTTAGGGTTATATGTATCGGACAAGAAACCTGAAAACTGATGGCTTTGCGATACTTTTATAACAAAAACCCAGTATGTAAGTCACCAAAACAAAAAAGTTAGCAAAAAATAGCTAAAGAAAACTAAACTGCGTTGCCAAAGCTTATATTCTACACACAATTGCACATAAGCGAAGGGGAAAAAAGATCAATCCCATATGCTCTCAACTATACCCTAGACGCAAGTATAATTCTTCTTCATTGAGGCGAGACAACGCGAGGATACGACAGCACTGTGCTAAACTGCTTCCTTGCCCAAAACTAATGAAATTAGAAAGTGCCTTACATTGTCTTGACTAGAAATAATGACCACTTATGTCTTTGTACCAAACTGAAAAGATAAAACGGTATGAAATTCTCACGGCGCACCTTTTATTTGTAAAGAACAAAAGCAAGGTGGTTGTATGAACGAAAATAACCGGTAAATAAAACAAATATGAGCGACTTAAACGTATTGCCATAACAACCGTTTGGGGGGATTGTAAATACAAAAACAAAATTTCCCAAAGCTAAACCAGTGTTAAGTTAAACCAACACGAATGTCCATTGGCATACAAACAAGAAAGGACCAAAGCAAAGGAAAATATTATGCTCCAGGAGGATTTAGAGAGAGAAAGATCCTGGTATCTCAAAAAGAAAGCACACACATAAAAAATACAGACCCT
>BMAT01009554.1:245313-256313 GCA_019649035.1 Elysia marginata | reverse complement strand
TACTACTACTACTACTACTTGCACTACTACCTCAACTTGCACTATTAGTTATGATAATGCTAGAGCGTCTCTTCCTCATTTTTTTTACTTCTCATCCTCCTCCTCATCCTCCTCCTCCTCCTCCTCTTCTTCTTCTTCTTCTTCTTCTTCTTCTTCTTCTTCTTCTTCTTCTTCTACATGTTTTCTTTTCCTTTGTTTTCTACACCTTTTAATACCTTTCTTTCTTTATTCCGCCTAGCACCATTTGCCTCCTCTTCTTAATATTAAAAATGCAAACGTAAAACAAAAAGAAAAAAAATCGTTTTGATCTAGATTTCCTTGACAAGTCATTGTAGATAGCTAGAATAATTTCTGATTGATCCGGCGTCTATTGATCAAGAGCAATTTGACACTAGCTTGCCGCTTTCAACGTAGGTAACGATTTTCCGTCTCCTCTCCCTTCCTTCTACTTTGTTTCAAGATCCCTCTTGCATCCTCTGCATCTGCCTCTTCTCCCTCAGCCTTTATGTAAGCTCTCTCTCTCTCTCTCTCCGAATCTCTCTCTCCTTCTCCTTTTTAGGCTATACTTGGCCAGGGTATAGTTTTATTTCACTGCTTTCCTACTGTTTCCTTAACATTCTAAACCTCTCAATGCTGCCTGTTGTACTTGTAGATATTCACTATATCTCAAGACTTTTTGCCATGGCATCAGAGCCTTCGACACTAATTGATTAAGTAATAAAAACTAATTGCCAATGTTTTCATGTGTATGGATGCTGGGAGAGAATGTAGCTAGGGATATTTTAAAAATTATAGAGAAGGGTGCAGACAACAGTGGAGTTGCTGAATAGAGCGATTTTCGGGGAATTAAGGAAAGGTAAACCTACAAAAGTGCACTCAGTACAAAAAAGTAAAAAATCAACGAGGTAACGGAAGAGACTAAGCAAAGTATAGTTTTAATTATCTTTGTAAAAAGTATACAAGTTAAGTAAACTCAGACAAACAGCCAGACAGAAAGAAAGGCAGGTAGAGGAATTAGGAAAAAAAGACCTCTAAAGGTGCACTTATGGATAGCATTATCTTCGTAGCGATCAAGTCAGGAAGATAATCGTCTAGTATAAAATTAATCAATTCTTTAAACGAAATCATTTCTGGGAAATTGCTAGCTTCTTTTTCTTTTTCAAGCGATGTGTGTACTCTATAATCCAGGGTATATTCCAAGTGATTTTCCGCGTGTGAGCTTTAAGAGAAAGACCGTTCTTCTGATATGAGGCATGGCAAAAGCACGGGTTGGATTTCAGAATTTCCCGCAACCTCATCGGCATGAACTGGCTGTTGAGCAAGGTTTGTTCAGCTGGTTAGTCGACTTTGAAGTGAGTTTACCTGGTGTGAGTTTCCAGTCCTACTCACCTTAACGCGTTCCTAGCATTGATTTTCCACACATCTTGCGTCACAGACGCTGTTTTATATCAAAGTTTGGCAGCATCTCTCATAATAAATAAGGATGTGCTGCCTTGGTTTACAAATATTTATATGCTAGTCGACATCTTATGCGTACAAAAACGCCACATATTTCTCCAAAATTTTCAACATTTATTTTATTCATACAAGGTTAACTAGAAATATCGTATGCTGCACGATGTTTTAGAAGATTTAAAACCAGTGATAAAATAAATAATCGATTTGACAGTAGTTTTAAACGAAACAGGGTACAGCTATTTTCTATATTAAGCGAATCAAACTAAAGTAACTTCAGGCTTTTTTCAATGTCAATCGCCTGCTAGTTGAACTTCATTTTGCACGGAAATTCAAATCGATAGATAGATTTGTCTGTTTGTTCAAATATAATTATTGAGGAGTTTTGAAAAGGCTTAAGCCATTCAAGATAGATTGGATTTTGTTTTAGCTTTTATTTTAAGAAACTCTTTATTATTTTTATTGCATTTGATTTTCCAGTTTATGTATGTCAAAAGTGTGAGCCCTTTCATTTGTAAATGTAAACATACGTAGGTGTAAATAAAGTACCTAGGTAATGAAAACAGCAGTTCGAACTAAATAATCCAGTTACAAATTAAGTCAAATAAAACGTGAGTATACACGAGAGCATCTCAATATAAAGGCAACAGAAGATGAAGAACGACTGCAAAAAAGTGAGAAAGGTCAGGATTCGAGTGTGTATGGTAACCACATGAATTTAATGGTGACTCACACAATGTTAGAAGATATAAGAAAGAATAAGGACAAGCAGAAAGCAAGAACGCTCAAAATGTTTATCCGGTTTCGTACACAATTAAAAAAATTTACTTATAAGATAGGGGAAAACAAGGGGACGGAAAGTAGATCATTGAAGTGGTAGATGGAAGATAGGAAGAAATATTCAAAGATAAATAGATGGGTTGACTGAAAGGTTTAAAACTGCATAAGTACTAACAATAAAAGTTCACAACGTCTTTATATAGGTGGATAAACAGACACACAATCAGATGGATCGATAGGCGGGTAGATAGGACAATAGATCAGAAGATAAATGAATAGATTAATAGCATGCTTTCAAAGATACGTGTTATCCGAATACGTATACGTGATTAAGGTTTTGAATAAAACGTAGATAGATAGATAGATAGATAGGTAGGTAGATAGATAGATACATAGATAGATAGATGGACAGATCGTGTTTTAACCACACATTTGTATTTATAGTGTTGCTGGAAAATTATGTTAAGTTCATAATATCGATACTTCAACCACCTTTTGGATGCACTGTAAACATAAAGTAGGTTAATTAAAAAATCCTAGGCAAAAGATGAAAACAACTATGGGAGTAGGCATATGTTGAGAAATGTTGGAGCGTAACATTTAATATGAATGTTTTGTATTGAACGTACATGTGTAGCCTACATTTTTTCATTGCATTGGAAATAACTATTACACAATAAAGAAAATGTGCAACATTAATAAATGGAAAAAATGAGCATGAAAGGAACAAGAGCTGAGTAAACAATAGCATTGATCGCATAGTATGTGAGTGGTTATCCTACAAGGCGAGAGAGACAGTGGGAGAGAGAGAAAGAGAGATAAAGAGTGAGAGGGAGAGAGAGAAAGAGAGAAAAAGTGAGAGGGGGCAGGAGAAAGGGGAGACAAAGCAGGGAGGGGTAGAAAAAGACATGGAAAAATAGAAGAAAGAGAAGTAAATCATGCACAGTGCAATCACTAGTATAGACCTGTAGCAAGACAGAAAGACAGAAAGAGAGAGAAATTGAGAGAGAGAAATTGAGAGAGAGAGAAAGAGAGGTAGAGAGAGACAGAGAGAGACAGGGAGGGAGGGAGAGAGAGAGACAGAGAGAGAGAACAGCAGAGAAAGTAGGCCCAATAATATAGAGATATAAATATTGAAGTCTTAAAATGAGATAATGAAAAAAAAATATTTGTTTAACACGAAATACAGATTGCAACGTATAAAAATCTTTTTACGTTTACTACGGTGTAATCGAAGAAAGCAAAACTATGATCTCTTTATATTGTATTCTTTTCTTTGCTGTAAAAGCGTCTAGTTAAGTAATTTATTATCGCATGCTTTCTAAAATAATAGGACGAAACAACAATTTTAAGGTACCAACGCTTATGAAGAAACGTATAATTCTAGAGTTATTATACCTTCCAGAGCATAACCCCGGTATTGGCCTACATCCACCCAACATAGAACGAAAGTGTAATAAAACAAAAACTAGTTGAAGTCTATTCATGACTGCAGAATTGCAAAACATGCAGTTTTATTTTTTCGAAATTTTGTGATGTGTCTCCAGTCTGCTTTTATACATAAATGTCCCACTGAACAATGTATGAAAAAACTACTAAACTACTTGTTGGGTAATAGGTACACCGTGCAGGCGTTAAGCTTGGATACAATACGCTTTCTGAACAAAGAAACTACAAAAATGTCGTCAAATCTCGTGAAACATGCAAACCTGAAATGGTTTGCACAGAACAACCCTGCATGTTTAAAATCAACACAAAGAAGGATAAGTTCTTCACAATAACCGTGTTTCTAAGCAGGGTTAGACTTTTAGCTCTTCATCCTTCTGTTAGCGTCTTAATATAACTGCTAATAATTGCTTCGAAGGGTATGACAGCATTATTTTAGAAACTTAAATGATCTAACAAGAATAATTTTAGACGTAGAAAACATTTCTGCTGATGCTATATAGAAAAGTAGAAAATCGTAACATTTTAGCAAGATCTAAAGCTTCTAAATTACAAAGCCTTGAAACTTCAAATGAAAAAGCTTACAACAACGCTATGGCTTTTATTCGGATTCTATTTTTGGATATTGGATGTTCTTATTACTATACCAGAAATGGCACTGTTTTATGATAATTTTTTTTAGATATTTCACAATAAAATATCTAACCTCTTTTATCTTATGGCCTAGCTTCGTGAACAAAATTAAATGCAAATCAATGTTAGAACAAACACGTGGCCATCCCGAAGATACAAATAAATGAAATTATAAGCAAGGTAAGTTGAATTCGGGACAAAGGGAAAAGAGGCAAGTATCGACGAAATGATAAAAGAACACCGTTAGAGAGAGAGAGAGAGAGAGAGAGAGAGAGAGAGAGAGATAGAAAGAGAGAGAGATAGAGAGAGAGACAGACAGACAGACAAACAGACAGACAGACAGAGACACAGACACAGACACAGACAGGCAGACTGACAGAGAGTGAGAGAGATAGAGGGAGAGAGAGGGGAGATAGAAAAAAATCCATGTTAGATAAAAATCAAAATACAATTTAAAAAAATGGGACGTAAAGGACTAACACAAAGAGAAGATACATTACTATTACGTAGACAGAGGGATAGCTATAAATAGTTGGATAGAGAGATGGTGGTTGAAGGGATAAATAAATAGACAGACAGGGTAATAGATAGCCAACCAGATGAGTTGATGAATGGATGTGTGAGTGGATGATCCGAATGAGACGTCTTAATTATGAACTAACAAACAAAAGAATGAGAACAATATGACCACTAGTTTAATTTTTAAAGAAAGTATTACAACACTTTTTATGGTTATCGCAAAATTTTAAATTTGTTAGGTAAAGGCGATTTCATCTCAACCTGAGACGGAAGTTTAAAGGAAAAATAAAGATTCACAAGCCCATCCGATCGCGTTGATATTACAAAATCCCTATCACCCTTTCGTTACACAAATTTTGTTAGGCTCTTGAAAAATTCATCCATAAGAAAGCCAACTTAAGATCAAAATAGGAATGCCATGAACAACAAAATTTTAATTTAATTAGAATGTTTCGAAAATTCACATGCTTTTACATTTGTCTTTTGAAAAAGTTTTGTTTTCATTTTCAGAAGAAGGATTAACACATTTATAACAACATAACCAATTTATAACCCATTTATAACAAAAATTAATATTCAGCAACTTCAAGATTGAACTCTTCAGCCAAGCCAGTTGCTTGAAAAAATAGAGAACTGTCGAACAATTTACGACAAGAAACAAAACAAAACAAAAAAACCCAACAAAATACAAATAAAATAGAAAAATGTAATACAAACACTGCTCTGATAAGTTTGAAAAAATCTCGGATAGCAATGATTGCCTCAGTAATGGATTAGAATATTAAATGAACAAAATACACCTGACAATTAGATCTACTTACAAAGATCTGCATCGCTTCTAAGGCCCTATAGATTTTAAGAGTTTTCATGTGTTCCGAAAATCGCCTGCAGAGGTTTGATTCAAGACCAACATGAATATTCACTTCTTTTCACGATAACGTCCGCGAAAAAAGAACACCAGATTTATAAAATAATAAAATTAAGGAAAACCTATTGCATAATATCGAGGCTGGTTTCTGTACAAATAACAGAGGTAAGACATAAACTGCTTGATATAAAAATGCCGCCTTTTTTCTCGACACCAATTACTGCTTTTAACAATAGTTTTTGAGGCATAACGCCTATGGTCGAAGAAAACCGAATAGGCCCTAAGTCCATTTTGATTCCGCTGATAAACACTCGACAGTTACGATGAGCGTCCCTCAAAAGAAGCCAAGTAAGCTTCTGTATGCTTAGTTGCGTCACCCGATACCGGTAAATCAGGTAAGATGTCCAAGGCATAAGTTTTACTTGTATGGTGAAGGATCAACTTAGCTTTAGTTATATGTACATTAATCTATACATTAATTATTTACCTCAATAAAGCACTGATTGATCGTATTTCAAAACATGTTAAAACAAAAAAAAGTTGATAACTTATTAGATCTGGAAAGTTAGCATGTATTTCATAAAGCAAAACCGTAATTCAAGCCTCTTAGATTAGTTATACGTACAGAAAACAGATGCACATCTATTTGATCCTCTGCACATTGTACGCCGTCTGTTGTGTGTGAAAATTGTTCTGGTAACAGAGCACGGGCTAACTGGATCCTAGACTCCTGATGAGGTAGAGTGAGCGCTCGAGGTCGAATCAACTGATGCAGTGAGTGGGGCCAACGTATGCCGAACAACACACGCGAGATGCTGGCACAACCTATTGTTGTCAGCCCGGGTCGTGGGTTGGATAGAAGGTTAGGTAGAGCTAGGTCTAGGTCTCAGCGAAACCAGGATCACACCGGCCTGGATCTCCAACAGAACGGAGGATTTTCGTTCACAGCCAGGGAACACACGCGGCTTCACCCGCTCCGTGAGTAGTTGCTATGTGGTGGTGGATGTGAGTGTGAGTGAGTGACTATTTGACCAAGCTGAGTTCACTGAAAGTGCACCGCGCGTGTCGCTAGCTACTGCTTCCGCTCCTCGTGGTCCCTATACGGCAGCCGCTGTTGAAGAGGGAGGCCTGGCTCCGGCAAGAACACGCGCACGTCGCAGACCCCCCACCCCTCCCCATCCTTTCTCAGGAGGCATATGCGCCCCCAATTAGCTTAATCCCGACAAATTTAACGAGCCAGCTTGTTGCACCATCTTTATGTAGTGATCGCACGCAAAATAATTTATCACAACATAAAAAGGTCGAAGTGCGCGAAAAGTATGCACCCGTTTGACAGCTTTTACAACACTAAATTATCATCGTTTCAGAGAGTTATATTTGCTAACTATGTCTCCCATTCCCGTCTTCGCGAAATAATGGGTAATCCTAGAATAACATTGAGGAGAGACAGGAGTCGAGAAACCCTGCGTGAATGAGTGCTTTTTCTTAAGGGCTGTCTATTCTGCACATCAGAGGCGATCATGGCATTCATGCATTTGCGCTGAGGGAATAATGCGGTTAATGCCGCTGTGCAATCAATAACAATAGTTCTAGAACACTGGTCACCTACTTTATGGGTACAATTCTCTATAGCTAGCTACATAGACAGGGTGACATATCTATAGATTGTTAGATGGTTAGGTAGATAGATAGATAGACCGATAGATAGATACATACAAAAATATACACAGCAGCTTAGTCCTACCTAGAATTTATATAGATAGATAGATAAACAAAAGAAAAGTGAAGGACCCACATAGACAGAGACGAAGAGATACAGCGAAGGAAAATAAGATAGAGAGAGAGTGAGAGAGAGGCGGGGGAGGGGGGATAAAAGAGAGAAAGTAAAAAAAATAAGAGAGAGAGAGTAAAAAATAAGAGAGGGAGTGCATCAAAAAAGGAAAGAATAGTATAAAGAGATAGAGAGAAAGAACACCAGATAGCGAGGTTGAGAGAAAGAGACAGACAGAGAGAAAAGATAATACGAGAGATTATATAGATGAAACAAATAAAAAGAAACTAAGTTAACAGAAAACAGTTTGACGTAGCAAATAAGTGAATGAGTAAATAATCATCATTCTTACTTCACATGCACACTGTTGAAGCAAGCAAGAAAGCGGTATCTCTCGTCTTAATGTGAGCAAAAGTTCAGCAGTTCAGGGCTGCAAGACGTATACAGTAGACTGAACTCAGTTTCGCTCATTACCTGTTGTAAGGTAGACTATAAATGTGGAGAAGAAGCTTTGTTTGGTCAAAACAAGGATGGCACAAGGAGAAAAGGGTGAAAAGGAAAGAAGGAAAAAGGAAAGATAAAGAAGCTCCTAGAGAATGGTAAAAGGCTCGCCTTCAGTAATGTAAGGTGAGCTCTCGCGAAACAGAGAGCATGGCGGGGTGAGAGTGTTGCGTGTGCTTGGCAAAACAAACTGGAATGATGAATGTGAGTGCGAAGAAGAAAATAAAAGAGATGGTGTGAGAGAAATGGGGAAAATGTATTGGAGCCGCGTTTGGGTTTTTTGCTTTGGTATAGATTTTTTTTTCATTTGTATCTATATTGTTGTAAAATATCCGTTTGTATTTGTTTCAAACATTTTTAAGTGATGAAAACTATTGCTACAATCGTAAAATTGGATAAAAATAAGGTTGCAATCTTCAACCAAAAAGAAAACAAACAATTATTGCATGGTAAAGCTGAAATAAGTTGGAAAGAGTTTTGGAAGGCAACATCAGAACTTTACTCTTTGCAGAATATAACTATGACGATTTAATTGTACTACATACTAAAATGCCCGTTATAAAAGGTGTAAACGGAAAAAATGCTATGGGATTGGACTGTATAAACTAGCTTAACTGTTTAGTTGAGCGAAGATTTAAACCTTGTAACAATTTTCCTTTAATTCCAGCTACATAGGGAGAAATATACCCTAAATTTGAAGCAACATTGAAAAAGGTGAAGAGGTTTGCAAGAGTGACAGGAAATTTAAGAAATGAAATAAACAGAGGAATAGCTGAGCCAGTTTATGAAAGTATAATCGCAAACACTAGAGAAAAGCTATAAATATTTATGTCTATACGATGTACGTGAATCGTGTGGTCATGTGTCTAGACATTTTAGAAAAAAGTAATAAACATGCAAAAAGGTGAAACTAAAGAAAGCAACCGGATGTAGATACGAAGAGGTGGAAAAAAAACAACACGCAGCTGTGGGAAGTAAGATATCAAAAAGAGAAGTTAATTATAAAAAGCAGGGATAAACATAAGTACACATAAGAGATGCTCAACGCTTCGCAAAGGACATGGAAAGTTGGCGGGACCGTGAGAACATGCTTGTAAACACTAAGAATAATTTATAAACAGCGAATGATTAAAAATACTAAACGAATATTTTTTACCTGAATCTTTCAAAAATATTATTTGAAAGATGGTTTATAATGGACGGAGATATTCTTTTCATATAATGTTGAAATTTTGTCCATCAGATAAGGACAACATGAGATTTTAAACATATGTTACTATAGACATCATTGAACTTTTTACAATTCTTCAAACGACAGGCAATTATTTACTACTTTAAAAATAATGCTGTGACTAGACCTCTTGTGAGTTTCTAATAAAATAAACATAGAAGTAGTCATTTAAAGTCGACTAAAGGAACTATCTAACCACAGAAAAACCTGATGCTCATTGGATGACTGTGAAACTCAAAAAGTTGCTACATTGAGTCCAAGAGAAGATGATAAGGGTATAAACAATCCGAACGCACTCTTAATGTTCATAAAATGTATGCACACTTTTTCACAGGGGAACGAATATACTAAGTTGAAGATGCACTCTTTTTCATAGAGGAACGAAAACGCAAATTTGAAGGAACGGCCATCCGTTATCTGATACTCAACCTTTCATAAAACTGAAAACACTGGCGAGACGACAACGTAAGACAAATAAAAATTCTTTATTGCGGGGCCAACGTTTACCTACAGGCCCGGTTTTATTAATAATAGCCCGCATGGGTACTGCAGTTCTAGGGATTACGGGACTGTTTGTTTAGTAACTTTGAACTAATACCATTGTCTTACCAGGGTCTTTAGTGTAATTGCGACTGGTGCTGGCTGGCTTCCCTGAAACCTTCCATTTCTTGTTTCACGCCTAGAGGCGATCTAAACAGTGCTGAAACCAAAGAGAAGATTTAATTGTTAAACACTGATCAAAAGTTCAAGGCCACAGCAATTCATGTTCTCGGAAATTTATAATGAAAACATTGTAGTAGATACAAAGAAAATTTTTGTTTTCTTTTGTAATCTATTTACCGAAAAATATTGTAAAAAATAATCTATCTTGCGATTTTCCTAGGATCACATACTCTCTCTCTCTCTACCTCTCATTCTCTCTCTCTCTCTCTCTCTCTCTCTCTCTCTCTCTCTCTCTCTCTCTCCCTCTTCTCTCTATATCGCTCTCAATCACTGTCGATCAATATATCCATCTATCTATCTTTATTTAATTATTTATATTTTCCTGATAGAGTACATGGTTTTAAAGTGCTAAACTTGTAATAAGGAGCTTATAGAAATATTGATAAGTACTTGTAAAGCCTACCTTACGACATACCTTATTAATGTATCTCTTTATCTATCTATTTAGCTATCTATCCACCCATCTATCTTTTTAGCTTATTATCCATCTATCTATCTATCGCTCGATCTAGCGATTTATCTATCTCTGCATTAAATTATTTTGTGTAATTTCAATTTATCTTCACAGAACAAGAAAATTAATCTAATTAGATGCTTTTGTTACTAAACATAATTCCTTCTGCTTCATTGTGATAATAACCAAATTAGAGAATAAGAGAAAATTGTCGAACACCTAAAATATAACATGTTGTATTTTAAAAAATATGCAATCGTATATTTAAAGTCACTTTATAACAGAAAGTCTTGTGAAAATCACAACCTGAGAGGCCGCCTTAATGTTGAATTATAGACCTATTCTTCTTCTTGCTAAACCCTGTCCAAACTATCAAGCACAAAAACTGAAAAAAGTCATTTCACGGAGTGAAGTAAAGAATACGTATTTACTATGTTAATGTTTAATAGACGAATCATAAAGGCGAATACAAATTTCCACTCTTGCTCATGCGAAAAAGATTAAGTATGTTGATCCTAGAAAGTAGTATTTAATGCTTAAAAACTTTTTTATTCTTAATCCTCCTCCTATTCCTTCACCTCCTCCTCCTCCTACTACTACTTCTACTACCACTACTACT
>BMAT01009554.1:210630-230312 GCA_019649035.1 Elysia marginata | reverse complement strand
TGTATGTTACTGTTTTTTTTCTGCAGATCATAGCATTCGATGAGCTGAAAACAGACTACAAAAACCCCATAGACCAATGCAACAGCTTAAATCCTGTGAGAGCTCTAAATTATGTAACCAAAGAACCTTGTTAATTTTAAAATTTGATGATTTTTTGTTTTCTTTTAAATTCTGATTATTTTAGCTATTTATAACAAATACATGAGCACTTTTAGGATGTGTTTTGTCCCATCTACTATTTACAGCCTACATGAAATTAATTACTCCAGAAGTTCTTGGGAAGATCTTCCACCCTTAATGAAATTTGCAGATGATACCTTGTCACTAGTAACAGAGCCTGATTAATCATTTAATGTGAACAATGAAGCTGCGTACAGGTCTGAGATCAAAAGCTTTGTACTGTGGTGCAACAACAACATTCTTTAACGCTGTGTTTCCAAGACAAAAGAGCTAATAATTGATTTTGAGAAAGAATGCTGTGATACTCAAACTTTTTCAATAAAACTTTAATCATGAATGTGTTATGAAAAATTAAACAGGTTCAAAGTTAAAAATAAATTAGGAGTAGTTATTGATAGCAAGTTGGAATGTAGTCCACATCTGGAAATGCTGCATAAACTTAAAGCTTTATTGAATGAGAAAGTTGTCCTCCTTCCAAACTGAAAGAACCTTTGCACAATGTTATTTAGATCTGTTATGGAGCGTATTGTTGTCTGGGTGGGAAACGCCAAAAGTAATACATTCACCAAAATGTCCAAACTCATGATTTTAATTAAAAGTGCTCGCAAGTATACTGATGAAATCAAATGTCTTGCAACCAGTCCAATTGATTCTTAAGTCGATATTGGAAGTTAGTCAGATATTGGTATTACAGAAATGCTTATTTTCTCTACTTTCAAGTACAACAAACAGAATTTAAGCTCTACCATGCTTCTGTTTGAAGTTATAACTGTTTGAAGTCGGCAGGGTTATGACTGTTAAAATTTCCGAGAGGGGAGAAAGCAGCATTTAAAGTTTAGACGACTATAAAGGTATTGAGGCCTTAGCAACCACACCAATTAAAATTAAACACTCAAAATTGAACATTGAACATCAAGTAGGTGTGAAAACTGCTCAGAAATCGTATTAGCCTCAATATCCATAATACAAATTTTTTACTTCTGTACACCCACTAAACTTTAAAAGGCTATATCTCCAAACTAAGTGTTTCGACTTACGATTCATTTGGACAGAATGCGAGACAAATTTTAGACACCCTCTTTGGTATTTTCTATACAATTCTGTACAAAGAATTAGAAGCTGAGAAATATCTTTTTTGATAGACATTTGCCATTTCTTTTTAAATAGATACACCGTTTCAGTGGGCAGCCATCGCCTTTTTCAATCACAACAAAAATTGAAAGACAAACAAATTATTTATGACCTATTCAATCAGAAAATTCAATGCAACCTTTAAAAGATAAAGCCATGTATGTTTTTAATACAAGGAAATATGGGCCATAACCTATTTACACATTTTATTGTTATTTTTTTAATGATAGAAAGGACATTTTAGAACAGTTATTCTTTTACATATCTTTTGTTATTTATATATTGAAATTTTAAAGTCCTGTGGTGCACCTTTTTAATGTGAAATATGTTTGTGTAAATATACTTACAAATTTTAATTTATTTGTTAGTCGTCGTTACCTTTTCAAACTTTATGTAAATCTTTCTGTATAAATTATATTTTTATGCATGCTTCTGTAAACAAATTTTCTGTAAAGGATGCATAAAGAATTATTAGTATTACTATTATTGATTTTATTAAAACTGTTAAAAGTTAATTAAAAAAATTGAAACCCATTTAAAATCAATTTTTTTAGTATGATTTGCCAAGTAACATACCCTGGTGTTTATGAAGGCTCAATTTTTGCAAAGCTTATGCTTTAATATGACATTTGTTGCAATTTGGTAAATGCAAACATTTTTTCCTGAATATCTCTATTAAGGCCAAATTGATTTCTATTTCTTTCAGCTTGTAATACCTGAGTATGCCATCCACATCTTCTTCACGGTCCTGTTCCTGTTTTCAGGCCAAATCGGGACAGTAATTTTTAACCTACCACTTATTGGGTATCATATCAGACGGTAAGTAATTAAGTTTGGAAGAGTTGGGGGGGTGGGGGATATGGGACTAGAAGGAAGATGTTGTTACTAAAATAGCATGATTCACTAAATGTCTTAAAAGCAATGCAGCCTAGTTGGTCTGTTAGATCTTGCAATTTTCTCATTACTGGGCATTGACATCTTAAACATTGTATTTTTCTGAGCCAGCAAACATTGAAAAAGTGTATGAAATCTTCAACAGTTACGAAAAATAACATTATTAATTTAATTCTTTTCATTTAAAGTAAAGAGAAATCTACAAATAAACTCAAACATTATAAAACACATTTTCTCAACTTATGATTTCCCACATCCTGCTTATTTGCCTCAGATTTTAGGCATAAGCAGCAACTGCTAACCTGAACGGGAATGTTTACAAAAAGTATATTGTACTAGTCACTTTGTTACAATCTCCTGAAAAAGAGAGAACTTAATCAGATCATGTTTGTTTTGAAATGTTATTTTGTTTTAGATTGGGAAAATCATCGTTAATTAAACATGTATTCTGTCAAAGATGGTCAACAGAAATTCTTTCTAGGCACTTTTATCAGATTTGTTTTTATAAGTGATCCTTCTCAAGGTTTGATTCTTGGTGCCCTGGTGGGACTGAGATAAGTACCACTGTCTAAATTTGATTGAAAATAACTTTTGTAAAAGAAGTCTGCAAACATTTTCATTTATGCCCTACCAGAATTTCATCATTATTAAGCAAGGACTTTGAAGTTGTTGATGTGTTTTAAAACTCAGTCCAAAAGTTTTGTAATAGCATTCTGGTCAAATGTCCATTCCTCTTCTATTTTCTAATCAATAATAGGCCTATTATAAAGAGTAATCAAGGTGTTGAAATTTGAATTACTGCCATAGAAACTGGCTCCATGGCCTAGCGGTAAGACACTCGCTGAGAGATCGGGAGGTGCCGGTTCGATCCTCGGCCGAGTCAAACCAAGGACTTTAAAATTGGCATTAGCAGCTGATCCGCCTAGTGTCTGGCATTATGGATTTAGTGCTAAGTCTGATCGGCCCGGTGTCAGGATAATGTGACTGGTGGTGGTGTATGCAAATGCTCCTTACATCACAGTGTGGTAGTACGCTTTCAATTGTCCCAAGCGCTGTCTCTGATATATCCTTGTAGTTGAAAAGAGACATTAAAGTTCAAACAAACCTTTCTGGCCCTTGTAATGTCTCAATCTTTATTTGTCAATAAAAAAAAATTCAAACTAACAACCAAACAACCAGCTTCCATAGAAACACTCACACCTAAAAAGATCTCAGTTTTGTAAAAATCCTCCTATTTGTAAGGTTCTTTGTTCAGTTTTTTTGAAGACAAAACTGTCAGATCTAAAATTCTGATAATCTGAAAACTGCTGTAGGATATCCCAACCCATTTAAAACCAGAATTAAATTTTTATTATTTTATCATAAAGAACTATGGAAATGTGTATAAACTTCATAGTTTATTTATCCTTTCCTCAAAGCCTTGCCTCGTACTTGTAAATGAAGCAAAAAAAAAAAATAATGAGCCAATAACCATTAAGGCAGAAAATTGAAATTTCCCCAAGTCTAGTTCATTTAAAGGTATTTATCATACTTAATTCTTTAATGTTCTGTTTGTTTTCATTTCGATGTTGGCTAAAGGTACCTAAATCGCCCTGTCATGAGTGGCATGGGCCTCTATGATCCTACAACCATCATGAATGCTGATGAACTTGGAAGGGCACAGAAAGAAGGCTGGGTCAAGTTAGGCTTCTACCTTATCTCCTTCTTCTATTATCTTTACAGGTAATATTTTAACTAAGGCAAAAAAATAACAGTTTAATTAAATTTAAATTTGCCAAAAACTTGTGGTTCTTGAAATCCAATTGTGAGAACTTTTGCTAGATGACATATTCTTTTAAAAAACATTGAAACTAATAGATTCATACAGTCACAATAGAATTGTTTTTAGTGACTTGATTTTCTGCGGCCTAAATTGATGTTATGCCTCCTCAGTATACAAGCAAACTCAAATATTTCTCTTCTTTAAATCATGAGTTAAAGCAATTTAGATATTAGATGATGATTTGTAGTCTCAAACATAGGGTGTGTTTTTTAAATGTAATCAAAATGATGCTTATTTAGCACCTTAAAGCTCAGACCACTAGCAGTCTTCCTCTATAATATTTGCACAAGCTTTCAGGTGACTATTTGTGCCTTCGACAGTTGAGGTCTAAAACATGTAACATATAATATCTATAATTTTTGTCCCTATATCTTTACTGCTATCCATAGTCAACACCTTAGAGGAAAACCCTTGAGTAAAATCAACTGTGCTTGGCAGTCCCATCTTGTATTTCTTTATGTTTTTGTGAGGGTTAAAGTCAACTCTGTGTAAAGTAAACATATTTTTTGAGTCCAAAGGTGTTGACTTAATCAGTTTCATTCTGATCCTCAATTTCCAGCCTAAAAGAGTCTGCACACTGCACTGCTATGTAATGGCTCCGAGTTTTGAGTTGTCTTTTTTTCTCTTTAACCATGTAATTATCTTATACTTCTGCGCGTCATTATTCTAGATCTAAATCTAAGCCTAGATCTACATGTACGGTTGTAACTTCTAGATCGCTGCAAAAACTGCTAAAAGAGTTAAATTTAGATTCTCTGGGAAGTTCAATCTACTATAATCAACTTCAGGGATCAAACTATTTCCTCCGGCCATTGTTATACTAGAGTTAATAGCCTAATCGAAATGTCACAAATTTAATTATGGAACCTCTTCAATATGTGGGCTTCAGTTAAACAGTTGGAAATAGGTCCAAAGATTTTTCAATCTTTTTATTTCAAAATGACACCCTACTCTGAAACATGTATGTCTTTACCCCAATGTTGTATTTACTTTTCATGTCCTCAGCATGATCTATGTACTGGTATCATCAACAGCGTGAAAATTGTGTCCAGAGAGAGACCAACACAGTTTGGTGGCACAGCTGTTATACTCAGAATGTGTGTGTTAGGGTGCTTGAAATTAACAGATTTGCCTCATTTTTGCTATATACTTAACAGATAGGTCTAGATAACCATTAACCTGCAGTCTTTGATTCAAGGCAAATACATTTTTTGCTTTAGGTGTGGCAAAATGATGTTAACCCAATTCTTCTTAAATTAATTTTAACCAAATTAAGAATGAAAAAAATGTATCAAAATGAATGCTTATTAAATTTTTTGGTTTGATTTTCCAAGTTTGTAATAAGTCACACATTGTAAAAATTAAAGTAAAAAATATCTTGTGCTACCCACATTCAATTAAAATGTATTGAAATTAGTAATGAGTGTATCAGACTTCCTTCAGCTGAAACAATGAAGTAGAATAGTTTAAGCTAGAAGCAATGTGTTTAAGTCTTAGGGCTTGATTTAAGTGGCCTAACAAGTGCAGAATTTGTTTTCATAAATTTCATTTTTCCTGTCCTTTGTTTGCATACTCTCATTTTGTTCAAACCCACTTTTCTCTAAAAATGGTAGAATTTACAATCAAATTTTATATTTATCTTTGAACAAATAAGTTATCTAGACTCACTACTTGTGCTTGTTTATGTAGAGAGACAGTTACAAAATGCACTTGTTAAACATTCAAAGCATCTTCTTGTGCTATGTGCAATTGCCTTTGGGTGTATATGAGTGTCTACTTTGCCATTGTGTTGTGTATATATTTTAACATGTAATCTGATTATTTCTTGATTCTGCATAAAATTTGTTGTATTGTTTGTTGTGTGTGTTTGTGATTTAAAACTTCTGCAGAACATCTGTGAACTTTAGTTTGATAGCTTGATATTGCAAATGCCATAAAATGATAAATTCCGCACACATTCAGTAATTATTTTCAGCTGTAAAGCTTCATTTTTCACTTTTATATGACAGTCCCATAACTTGAATCAAGACTTAATTTTTTTTTAAAGTATGCATAAAAAATGATGTCACATTTTGTAACATGCAGTAAAAATATTAATAAACTCAGACTTTAAGTAGAGCACTGATTGTTGCCGTCTTTGACCTTTTGGTATTGAAAAACTTTTTATATCCACTCGTTGAATCTTTGATTTATTGGCTCTTAAACTTTCTATTAATAATACATTGACTAAAAACTTACGTCCTAAATGAGTTGGTGTGCTTTTTTCCATTTTAAAGAAAATTGATCCCTTCAATGTCTAATTTTTCATGGCAAAGACACTTAATGTGGTCCAGATGAATGACAAAAAATGTTTTTCAACCCCTTCAACCTTTTCAAAAGCTGTTTACTTTATGAAAAATACTGATACTAGACTATTGAGGTGGGACATTAGTTTTTACCTTACCTTTTTTCAAAAGGACATTCGTAGATATTTCTCAGTAAATCCTTTTTTCTAAACTACTTTTTTATGAATGCCTGTGCAAATGAGATTTGATAAAGTGTTAAATGACGCTTGTAAGTGGATGAGTTCTTGAACACACTGTTTTATATGTATGTGATGTTTCATTGAATTGCCATAATTGTTTTGTTTGTTATTTTTGCAAATTGCTTTTGATTTAAATAAATTGAGAAAAGATTGAAAAAAAAACAACTGTATACTTCTTGAATAGGTATTTATCATTTTGTATTTAACTATTATAATACTGTAGACCCAAAGTTATGCATCTCAGAATAAGAATGACTTGGTTCTCAAACAGGCCACTAAATCTTGAACTATACTTCTCAGTTCCTACTGATATTTTACTGACTTGTCAGTTGTGTGTAACAACGACAACAAGTAAACCAGAGAGTGTAAGTCAGGGGTTTTTTTTGTTGTTCAAGTTAGTTGTTTTGCAAAATTGAAAAAAAAATGAGTCAGCGCTTTAATTTTTAAGTATATTTGCAGCAATAGCATATGATAAAAGAAATTACAGGTTATAAAATTTTGTAAGTTTTCTGTAAGTCTAAGAGGCTTTTTATTCATGACTGTTAAAGGAGTTAATGAAAGATTAGAGATTTTAAACTTTGTACAAAGTAGGATTCAGTATACCTAATTTTGCATATCTCTAGCATCCAAGGAAATAAACCAGAAGTTGAAAATTGTTTTTTTTTTTTTTAAAATAAAACGCCATGTAAAGTTCTATTGTTTCGTCTTTCTCTTTATATTTCATGTCAACAAAAGTTTTAATATCTTTCCATAAAACGTTGATAACTTCATGAAATTTGTTATATTTGGAAGCTTAGAAAAATGTCTTGTTTGAACTGACAAGTCCATTGAAGGTGAAAATTTTAACATCTGTCTTATTGGCCTTGGGCGTGAGACATGTGGCACTCTACTGTAAATCAAAGTGCTTTTCTACCTCTCATTTCAGGGCTCACACATCTGTATCAATCTTTCAAATAGCTATGGAGATTTCAATTCTAATTCTCTTAAAGTAAATTTAAGAATCATAGGTCTACCTTTATTCCTTCCTAAGACTTTCTACTAGCCATCCCAAAAGTTTTGCCTATTTTTCCTGTTGTGTTGAAATTTGTTTTTGCCTTAGGTCTAGCATGTTCATTAATATTGATTTTTACTTTTAATTTGGCCTGTGAATTTCTTTTTACATCATGTTTAAATTATTAAGATTTTTTAAAATTTCCACCTTTATAGTAAACCAATAAAAAAAAAATTAAAACAAAAAAGTTGGATTTTTCTACTATGCCTCTATGATAATGTTATGACCTTATAGTACTTTACTCATTGGCCAAAGTACATGTATGCAATTTGGATTTAACCAAAGTAAGAAAATGCTGAAAAATGGAGAGTACACTTTCACCCTGTTAACGCTTGCTGTGGGCTTTGGTTATCAATTTTAATTAGGCCTACAGCTGTAAGTCTAGGTTTATTAAGGTTAACATGCATAGATTGTTAATAAACAGATATTTTCATTTATTCTAGATGGGTCAGCCACCATAGGCATATAATATGAGTATAAAGTAAAAATAGGGCTTACATTTTTTTTTGGAAGCAGGGTTAAAAAAAAGAGTAGAGGGCTGGACCAGTCACCTTAGATGAGCCTGTATTTATATGAGCATCCTACTGTATACAAGATGTAGGCCTATGTACTTTTAGTATTTTATGTAAGTCATAACTGTTACTGTAAGCTTACAAGAATGTAGGAGGTCAAAAATGGCTCAAGCCTGAAATGAACTTAGTCTCTGTAGCTTAAGCTCATACAGAAGCTCAAACTGATGAAAGGTAGCAGGGAAGCATCTGGAGTCGTGAATTTTTTTGGGTCAAACTCTAACTTGCTGTGAGAGGAGTTTCTTCTCTGAAGGCTTCCAATTATCTAGCTCCCTATGGGTATCTTAAAACTAATAACAGTGCAAATTAGATGTAGGAGAGCAACCTTTGAAAGAAGATCAGAATTTAAAAAAAAATAAAAAAACAGTAGAATGAATCTTCAGACATCAGTGTAATTGAAAGACTGCTTGTCTCATTTTCTGATGTTATGAGCGATTGAATGCAAGAAATTTAGTGGGGTCTCTTTTAACTTTTTAAAATTAAGAAAAGATTGTAATTGTATTTTGACAAGACTCAAACGTTGCTATCATTAATATCAACATTAAACAAATGACTATAAGTCGCAGTCAAAAAAATTCTGTGCATTCTTCTAAATTGTTTCTTTACATGTCAATCAATATTTTATAACAGGTTAGAACAGTGAATAATTTTATTCATTTTCCTCGAATGGAAATAAACCATATAATTAATACAGTACCATGTATTTTATGTCTGCGAGAAAGTCCCAGAAGTATTAAGAATTTCTGAACAGCTCTGCTTTGCAATAATAAAGTAGTTTAATGCAACTGTATTGATTTAATGAAACAAATACATTTGGATATCCTTATTTCTTACACTATTAGTTTTTTTTTTACATATCAAACAGTGTAAAAATTGATTAAAAAATTTTCTGACAAGATAAAGTTTTGTTCTATTTTTAAAATATATAAAGACAACACTAAAAAGATTCTATTTATAAGCGTACTTTACCTAGAATCAAATCTCAGACTTTCAGCTCATTACAACTGCTCCTTAGACAAATACAGCCTACTCTGATGTTTAAGTAAAGAACCAAAGAGTGTGATACATACATCCTAATTGACCTAAGCTGAAACTCATGCAAGGAATCTTGACATTATCTTTATAGTAAAAAAGCATAAAAATGTCTTCAAAGTTTGCTGGCATAGCAACAGCATAACTATGCAGAAAGGTGGTGTGAAAGTTAGTATATAAATTTTTGATTGTACAAAATCATTAAAAAAGTAAAAGAAATATACAGTCTATTCCATAAAAGTATGGTCTGACAACCTTTATAATAATAACTTTTTTGAACCTCCAATACAATTCATTTAACAACATTATACTTGAAAAATGATGATCCAGGGGGAACAAAAACATCCATGCTTGGCAAAGTTTTGTACAGCTAAATAGAGTCCAACTGGCTTGCACTAGAACCCCGAAAATCATGTGTTTTTTACTGAGTTGAGTATGTCCTTCATTCGCTGCAACTCTGAAGTTGCTTGTAGCTTATATTATAGATAATAATAACAACCATGCTTGTGCTTAAGCCAAGCTCGGGAGAGTGAGAAAACTCGCGGGGAGATTTGCGTTTAATGTATTGTCAATATTTACACTGTTGTCTCCCTTTTAACAGGAATAAATTCCGGTTCAAAGCGTAGGCCTCCTTGTGTTTCTTCTCCACTTACATTCTTTCTCTTCTCATCTACCCCCCTCCCCCTTTCTCGTCTATTTCTGTATCTGTCCCTGTCTGACTGTCTCTGTATGTCAGTCTTTAAAACCCTGTCCCATGCCCTTTTCTTGATAAGATATTTCAGAGACAATTTGATAAATCACAGTGGAGGTACATGTACCATCATTTATATTCTTATTACAATCTTGCCCGTTTTGTCTACTTCTTGATTCGTTTATGTTGCATTGCTAATACTGTAATAGTAATAGTACATGACATACCACCACAGCCGGAATACCGGCACCAATGTGTAGGAATATGTGTAAATGCAGACACTACTCAAATCACCCATCAAAATAGATTTCCTTAGGGTTTGAACGGGGCCCTTTGTAAAAAAAAATCACGTAACTTAAAACTGTTTTGGTCAGACCCACATTATATTTCATCTGTTACTCGATTAGAAATTGGTACATAGGTGACGTTTTTCTGCGCTCTGTATTAACATTCAATTTCTTTAATTGAACACAGTCCTGCACTCATGTTTTGTGTGTTGCTCTGTTGTAGACGATTTTTTGCCAAACTTCGAGAGGAAAGTTTTGCATGCTGGCGTTCTTGCCTCTCCTTTTTTAGCTTTCTTTTTATTTTTTATCACTTAACCATTTCTCCACAAGACAACTGTTCATGGATTCCACACGTGATCCATTCTATTTACATTTTCTGAGTCTTCTCGAGCGGAGGATTCACTTCAATAATACAGCCCTCCCAACCTTGTCTTACTTAAGTGAAGAGTTTCTTTTCCTTGTTGATTGGGAGACTAAAATAAGAGAGTCTCCTAAGTTGGAAAACGTGCACCGTTGAATAATAGAGGATCTCCGTGCAAATAAATTTATTGAAGTAAAGCAATTGTGGAAGAAGACGAGCTGCGCATCATTCTGTTTCTACTAAGCGAAACCACACTAGATGAACCCAAGAAACTTCTTTTACCGCCAACATCGGAACACCACAGGGGGACAGTCTAAGCCCAGTAATTTTCATAATCTATTTGGAAAATGCTCTAAAAGATATCAGGAGTGCGCAAAAAAACTCACAGCAGCCAGTTCATTGTATGGCTTCTGAAATAATTTATGCGGACGACATTGACTTTTTAGGAACAGAGAGTATAAGCGTCGGGGATATTGAAAAAAAAAACCAAACCAAACAACGCATAACTTGCTTCTTGTGTGCAAAGAAACGCTATTTCTGTTTGGCACAAATGGCTGGAGCCTTCAGTTAAAACTTTCAAGCAGGCGTAAGATTTCTGAACTTCAGTACTATGGCTTCCACTTCTTGATTAGGCCTGATAACTATTATTGTTGACCAGAAAATTATTTCAACAGTTCATTGTGGACGCGGACTCTAAAATCTTCAGTATTTACGACACACGCAGGATTTGCTGAGGGCAGACACTTATGGTGAATTACGAGATGCCATATCACACCAGGTCAATACAGACCCCAGAAATCTCGACCAGAGAATCATTTTGCCTTCATCGTAGGTCACCGCTATATGTCTGAAAAGATAGTCATAGTCCCTGTCTCCCCTCTCTCTTCATTCCACATCACATTCTCCAACATCCTTTGCATATAAATTTTCCTGTTCGAAGAATGAATACTCTGTTCATGTGAAAAGTTCGACGAGGCGTCAAACGGCGGTGTCTATTTTTAGCTACAATGAACCGTTTGAACCGTATACGAGCGAAACCAAACTGCAAATGCTTGTCGCACAATTTTCTCTGCTCTTAGTGCGCAGGTTTTGTGCTCTCAAAGTGCGTACAAAAAAGTTACTGTTTTGCTCATGCCAAGTTGCGCAAGTGGCGTTTACACAATTTGGCAGATAAGATCAACGGCTTCACACATGTTTTTCATACGCTTGAGAAAAAATGACGCTCTTCTTCAATGAAAGAGTAACGAGTACAGTTACATTATTATAGATTGTACTCAAAAACATTTTTTTATGTACCATTGATTCTCATTACAATACTGACAAAAATTACTTCGTCACGCACAGTAAGTGATCTACTATTGAAAAAACTGTTTTCCTCTAAAATTAGATTGAAACAAAGTTAACCATGATACTAAATCTATCGTTGAGCCATCAGTAGAAAAAAAATTAAAGCCAGCAATGAATTATTCTTATCAGCAAGATCTCAAGTATAGATTCAGGAACATGAAGCATTTTCTTAGTCCAGCTCTATATAGTATTATAATTAATAAAAAATACCACAAGTTATCTTGGTATAGTCCATCGGTTTTGATGATGGCAGTTGAGCTTAGCCATATGTTTTTGTAAGTCACGCAAAGCAGTCTTATAAAGCACCTCGTTTCTGTGGCCTGGATCTTTTTTTCTAATTCTGCTATAAGAGCCCATGTTTCACAAGCATACAAACAAACTGAGTAGACAACGGTTAACTTTGAGCTTAGCTTGATTGCCTTGTCCTCGCAGATATTATTAAGCTTAGTCAACGTTGCAGCTATTGAGGATGTCAAACAGAATGAGACAAGCCATTTGTTCATATAAAAATCTTCTCACGAAGATGTAAACTAAGGAGGGGTGCTCCAGAAAACTGTTAGAGGAGAAGGAAAAGAGAAAGGCAGAATAGTATATAGCAACATCACATTAAGGACAAGACAGAAGATGAGCAAAGTGAACAATCGTGCGGCAGACAGGAACGGATGAAGAGGGCTGTTGACAGGTTTTCTGTGACTCTTCAACAACAACCGCGATGGGACAGGTAAATGTAAAGGTAAAGTTGAGTTTAGTGCATCTAACTTGTGGACTCAATATAGCGCCCCAACCCACCTTCCAACTGCTCGGAGAAATGTCGACGCACGATGCATTGACATTCGCACAGTCTTAGTACTGTTTTTTAGGTCTACCTTAACTTTGTTTGTCTGTGCTGGATTCTTCACAGAACAATTGTTTTGGCAATCTAGTGTTCCTAATTTTAAGCAACATGTCCTGTTCATCGAAGCTGGGTTTTCAAGATCATATCTTCAACGCTTGTTGATTTTGGCCTTTCCAAAATTTCCAGATAGATGATTCGGTCCTGCGAATGCATGCTCAGGAGTTCACAGGTAACGCATATGAATCTGTTTCATTTGTCTCAGATGCCCTTTGCAAAGAGTCCACGTCTTACATCCGCACGCGAGACTAATGAAGACGATAGTCTTATATATCTCCATATTCGTAAAATAGCGAGTACATGTATTTAGCTTCTTCAAGAGTCGCACTCGCAGTTGGCCGACAGCTTGACTTGCCTTTAAGATTCTGACGTTGATCTCCTAAAAGTTCCATCAATGGAGAAGTTTCTGGTAAGATTTTGAAGTCTTCCACTGTCTTCAAATCCGTTCCTTTAGTTTGACAGAGGTCGAGGGGGCGTGCAGTGGAAGCAGGGGCTGGCTGCAGCACGACCTTTGCCTTGCCAAGGCTGATGGTGAGACCAAAAAGGCGTGCGGCACCAACAATCTTCTATTAATGGTAACTTAAAGATCAGACTCCTTATTGTCATGAGGGCACAGTTGACGAGAAAGAATGCTTCAAAGACAATCCTCTCAATGGTCTTGGTCTTGGCTTTTAGCCAATGCAATTCAAATACAAATCCATAGTATGTACTGTAAGTATATTTCCTGCTAATGGTTATAGCAGCATTGATTTGGACACAGGTGAAGATGAGATTGAAAAGAAGAAGGACCAAGACACATCGCTATTCACGCAATATTTGATATATAAAGTCTCAGATAATTCTCCAAAAATAGTCTTCCATCCACATTGACATAGAACATGTAGCACAGGTTAAAAACCTGTTTAAGCATCATAGCTTTGAAAGGATAACCAATGGTGCTTCTCTGTTGACAGTGTCAAACACCTTTCTTAAGACCATGAAGGTGGCATAGAGATCCATGATTAGACAATTCGAACAGTGAATACAATGCCAATCGTAATTCGACCAAGGAGGAATCCCCACTGAGCCCCTGGCAGGTTTTCTTCGGCGAAATTAGTGATCAGAGGGTTGAGATTAGTCCGAGACAAAATCTTTCAAGCACTTGAGAGACTAGAGACTCCCGGCAGCTTTCACAAACAAGTTAGGTGCCCTCGTGATTGAGCAATGGAACGACTGTGGTGTACCTAAGCCCTTGAGCATTTCTTCTTCCCCACCCCCTTCTCCCCTCAGTCGTTGACAAGTGTGACATGAATGTATTAAGGCAACAGAGCCGGATGCATTGAAAATTTCAGCTAGAATTCTCCATCTAGGTAGCTCTTCCAGTGCTGGTGTGCATACTTGCCCTCTAATTCCTTTAATTGCAGGATGAAGATCAATGTGCTTAACATTGGGTTTCTTGGGGATTGAATTTGAAGTTCTCTCTCTCTCTCTCTCTCTTTCTCTCCCCCTCTCTCTCTGTTTAAAGAGCGTACTGTCAGACCCCGTCTGCCTTTTGCTCCCACCTCTCATTCTGCATTTTGCCACAGTGCATCCTGGACATATCTCTGGGATGCTTTTAGCGATCATGCCTGAATAGTTAACCCTGTTTACTTCCATGAGCTGCCTGACCACCTGGTCGTTTTCATAAAAACAGTCTTTTTGCACCCTCTACTTCCGTCCAATCATGAACTTCACTGACCCCCTCACCGGGGTTTGAACTGGTCCAACTTTTCTGTTGTACTTCCAGTCATTGGTCCAAGGAACATGAGCCTGTCTCCCAGATCTTCAGCAAACTGCTTGTAACGACTGACGTTCGTTAGTTGTGCTACGTTGAAGGATGGCCTGACAATCTTCTTCTTGTGATGTGTTGAAATGATGTGCATTGTCACTATGTCAGGACTGATTTCACCAGATGGTGGTCGGTCCAGCATTCGACTTCACGCATGGCTTTGGTGACCTCTACATCGTGGATGTCTCCCCTAATCAGGTGTCATCCTGTCTTAAGAGCATGTTGGTAATAGCCATGCCATTCTGTACGCAGAATGTTTGACAAATGAAATTCATTTTCCTATACTATAGTGTCCCAATACATCTTCCTAGTTCTTGAAATCATTGCAGCTCATGTATTGAAGTCGCCTAGCAGATGAAGATTGCCACTTTGCGATGTAGCTTTCAGGTGGCGATCCAGATCTCTGTAAAAGCTG
The DNA here is from genome assembly GCA_019649035.1 of Elysia marginata. Lineage (NCBI taxonomy): Eukaryota > Metazoa > Mollusca > Gastropoda > Plakobranchidae > Elysia > Elysia marginata. The sequence continues at coordinate 215,309 of BMAT01009554.1, read as the reverse complement.
TCCCTATCTACGTTACTGCTTGTTGGAGCAGGTGCGTAGGCACAGATAATGTTGACAACTATTTTGAACGTCTATGGACTGTAACTTTTACCAACATGCTTTTCAATGTTTCAATGATGTCGCATTTAAAAAGTAAAATGGGAGAAGAAAGCAATGCCCTCGTAGTGAAGTGTGTTTTCCATTGAACCCTCCTGTCTTTGTCAGAACTCTCTTTATTATGATTTAACATTTGAGAAACGAGACAAAGAGAGAGAGAGAGAAAGAGAGAGAGAGAGAGAGAGAGAGAGAGGGGGGGAGCAGGAGAGGGAGAGAGAGAGAGTAGTATCAAGACATTCGTTTTTAAGTGTTTTGGTTTGGGGACAGGCGATATTAAGAGTCTTTTTGAAAAATCTTGCGTTTCGTTTTATCGTTCTCACCCTTTGTAATTAAAAAAGAACTTTTCGTTTAGGTGTACAAGAGAAAAAAGTTGGGAAGATAATTATGGGCACTGAAAGTTTAAAAAGAAACTCCTTCATGTAATGGGTCGATTTAATCCTTTTTAGTATCGGCGGAAACGGGCTATCGATTTTTTAGAACTATCATTGTATTTTTGTACTGGCAGCGGCTGTGCAAAACAAATGGGACGGGGTGAACAGCGAGATTTAATTTCTTTTTGTTCATGAAATAAAGTTTTGCAAATCATTTATTCCTTACAATATCTCGAACGAATGTTTGAAAAGTAGATCTAAGTACATGTTTATTTTCAATTATTTCTCCGCTACTTGAGACTGTAGAAAGTGTTATGGATTCAGTGCAATCGATGCCAGCTTCTCAAATCCTATATCAGTACCGTCAGTTCTATAGAATGTACTTTTATTTTAAATTCTTTATTGCATTCATTCCATAAAATCAAATCAAAATTTTTTCTTAACCTTAATCGGTCATTACTATTCCAAGTTCTAAAACCCAGACTCTGAAGGGTGCAGCTGGTTCGACTCTCACACAAGAGGGCTAGGGAAGAGAGATAAACAGTATGTGATGACTTGAAGGGATTCCAGTTGGACGTTGTTTTCATGAATATCTTTCTGCAATAATTCCTAAAAGCAAAAACCACCAGTTGGTAAATTATCCAAGAATAGTGCAATATTATAATCGATCTTAAGAGAAACTTAAAAAATCGTTAAATCAAAAGTGGTTCTAAGATGTGTTTTACTTTAGGGACTTCAAAACTACATATAACATGAAACGGTGTTTCAACATCCATCAGTTGACTTATCTTCCGCATTTAATCCTTCGATGTTTCATCAATCTCGAATCATCTCCCCTTCCACTTTTTTCTGTTAAATATCATGTGTTAGTTTTTTGTTTATCTGATTCACAACTGTTTTTTTTTGTAAATGCATATGCACTAAAGCCATTACTTTGTAAGAGAAAAAAAGGCATATTTGTAATGCAAAATAAGAACCAACCAAACAAGCCACGAATTACGAATTGTGATTTAGATAACTGAATTTATTTTTAAAGTTTCGAGAGAAAACAAACTTATTTACACAACACGTCTTGTTGACTTAGTCTATGCCAGCACAGAAGGAAGGATGCCAGTTGTTAGCTGGGTAACCTAACTTAGTTCATGAATTCCTTTGGTTCAATGGATGGGTGTGCCATAAAAATCAATAAGTTAGTGACCACTCCTCTTTTTCACATCTTTACCAGACGTGTGAAAACTCGTAAAGGCAAGAACAAACTAATACCATTTTGGCTATTAATAAGTCAGAGTAAAATAAATTACAGAAATACTTTAGATATATACAACGTTATTTTGCCATTTTACGCAAGCCATTGTTTCAAATACGTTCTCGTGAAAAATACAATTTATTATAATGTCATGTCACACAACTGTTCGCTGACGAAGTAAAAACCAAAACTAAAACTTTTGCATTTTTTATCAAGAAAGACTTCAGTTGTAATGATGTTTTTAAACTTAAGAATGTTAACGTTCCAAACTGATCTAAATGTCAAAGCAAAGATTTAGTTTATGAAAAAAAAAAGATTGTGGAAAACAGTCATGATTTACATAATTATTCTCACAACAAAGAGAACCTCCGCCATTAGAAGCATCAAAGTGTGCAGACTCGTACAAATAGCATGAAACTATTTTAGGGGATGCCTGCATCTCGTGCATGGAATTTTTTGTCACAGGCTGATAACTTGTATAATTTTTATCGATATTGCTTAGATAAAAGTATGATTTTTACATATATTTTGTTCACAGTGTATGGGTTACTGAATGTTTAACTAAGAAAGAGTTGTGTATAGCACCTTTCTCGAAGAGACCCCACCACAGTGTTTACATCTTCACTTATTGATCAGCCAATACTCCAGGTGGCTTGTCAGCTTGAGGAAGCCAGGCCCTTCCCTAGTTCCGGTCTTTTTACTTCCGCTCCATTTCTTGAAGATTTATAGCGAGCAATAATGATGATCTAGATTGCTGGCATAGATCTAACAAAGAAAGATCGAGACTACATCTTTTGTGTCTTTTTACTTGAGCTTGTAATTTTTTAAGATAACCTGAGTTTTTTTTTAGATTTCATTTCCAACTGTAAGAAACGCTTTTCACCTTGAACACGTTAAACTTTTTTACATCAAAGACAATTTGTAAATCAATCAAATTTTATTGAATTCATTCCTCAAATAAACAGTTAAATTCAATCGAGACAAAGAAAACGAAGTGTCCAATTTTTATAAACTGCTACAATGGTGCAGCCCAATGTTGTGTAGGCTTATAAATTCCTTTATGGAAATTGTCTAGCCCAACAACGAATCATGGTGACCATAATTCAGTTTGAATTGTCACATTGGTTGATTGAACAAAAAAGTTTTATTTAAACTCAATGGAACGTCCGCCATGTTGGTAGCGAAGCGCAATATTTTTGTAATAGGGGCAGTCTCAACATAAAAAACAGGCTGCACTATTTCTTAAGAGTATAATGGGTCTTACCCGATTCTCCTAAATTACGTTTATGATAATACATGTATTTGTAAATTGAATGTCTGCACAAAACTAAAATTAACACCCAGATATTTTTATCTGACAAAAACAAACTGTTAATGAAAAAAAAATTGTTTCATAGTCTAACATTAGCTGGTTATTATTGTGCTTAATGTTTATAAAGTAAATTTGTTATATTGCAAAAATTTATTGTATCTCCACAGCAATCTTCGAAGAGCTTTTATGATATATTAAGTGTAAAAGTTTCTTCTTTACTGTAGATTTTTATACCCTAGTAGTTTTCTGTAGTACTACAACATTAGGAAAAAACTTCATTCCAATAGATTTCTAAATGGCCTTTCAATTTAAGATTTCAAACTTGAATGTATTTAAGTTTTTGGCGCGACAGCTTCCTACTAGCCTATTTACCCATATACATATGTAAGTAATTTTAACCAAAATCGTCCTAGTATGACTCTCTCGTTTTGCACCCCCCCCCCACAATTTTTTCTGTTTCGATACCTTGTTCTGCCCACCACCTTCTCCCTTTCTCCTCTTTCCTCTTCTCTGGTGTTTCTTCTTTTTGTTGCTTCAAAAATGGACAGACTATCGATCCCCTTACCTCCATCTCGCTTTTTCTTTACAACCTTGCTTCACATGTTGATCCGATTTGTAACATTTTTTTCTCTTATTTGGCTTTCCCCGATTTGTTATTCTCCATCCCAAAAGAAAGTTTGCCTTTTGCCTATCCATCCCACCACCACCATCTCCACTACGAAATGTTCCTTTTCTTACTTTTTTTATCCATCTACATGCAACTTATTTATGTTTCTCTATTTTCTACTTCGCCATTTTACTTACCGTCTCACTCGTTTTTATTTCTCAGCGTAAGTTTCACCTAGACATCTTAATTGCATATTGCTCCCTTTTCACTAGGATGTCATGTTCACGTGTTTTTTCTTTTAATTTATTACGCGCTGCATTAGTATGAACTTGATACATAAATATTGCAGATGAAAAACAAAACTTAAACAAACTAAAAGAGATATTTACGCCTCCACCATAACCCTGACTGAAGTACCGTAGTTACGATTGTGTATTATAAAACAGTAGGCCTAACTGACTGTGAGCAGTCTTGATAATAGTTTATAAAAAGCAGATTAACAACCTATTACTTCGTACTGTCTGTTTAAAAGTTATGTTGGTTGGTAGGCCTACTGTACTGTTGGAGATGCCATGAAGAGCACATTTAAGAGAGAACTTGTAGAATATTGAACGGGTCATATGTATAGAAACAATTTCTGATCTGTTAAGCTTCTAAGCTAAAAAAATGAGTGAATGTTTAGAAAACATGCAAATATAGGTCAGTTATAATTCCAAATTCCTAAAATGTTAGTTAAATAAATATGTGTATGTTGTAAAGTGTCATAAGAAGTTATGACATGAAGAAAAACAAAATAATTACCTTCAGGAAAAGCAATCGATGCCCGATTAGTAACTGCTAAGCTGCCAACCAAGGTTTTGCCAAAAAAGCGACGACAAAGGAATCTTAACCAAGTATGTTATATCGAAGATTGAGAGGGGGCACTAAGAGTGATAGGGTATTGGAACACTCTCATGACCTAAAATTATTGCGATCATTGATCTATGCCGGATGCTACACGGCGACACTAAGAGAGACAGCAGCTGGGACCTTTATTCCAGTACTGTA
>BMAT01009554.1:176960-191148 GCA_019649035.1 Elysia marginata | reverse complement strand
TCAAAATCAAAAGTTAGTACTCCAAAAAATTGATGTGATATGTTATTACGATGTTTTAAAAGATGCTCAAATATTGTTTGTTTATTTTGTAAAACTTTGACGACCGTTTTATGAAAACTTCTTTTTGATAACGTGAAAATCTTAAGACAGAAATATTTCATGATTTATCTTACATTTTTTTTTGAGTTTTTTGCATGAATGTAGAAAAATTTAGCTCTATACAATAAAATATCCATTTTAACAGGTTTCGTTAGCAAATAGATGTAAAAAAATGTAGGTGCATCTTTTTTTTTATTTCCGCAACAATTTTCGTTTCAAAGTAAATTCACAAGCCTTCAAAAGGTTCTAATGATTAATATCTCTCTGTGGTTATATAGATCTTGGGCTAACAATGCTCTATTAAAATTTGAAGGAATCTCGTGAGATATTAAGTGTGATATGCATTATATTTGCTTTTGTCGAAATTTCAATATGGCCACCACGCGCTATTATGTAATGTCTCAAAATTTTTTTTCGTTATTTACTCAAACATTTTTAAGCCCATCAAACCATTAAAATCAGTTAGAAGAATATTTTTTTTATCAATAAGAGGATAATTCAGGTTGGGCATAGTACCCCCCCCCCTCTTAAATCTATAAATTTACAAAAAAACCCACTGTAAATTTTAATATATACCAAGAAAGAAAAATAAAAAAAAATGAACATGTTTTACCAGACAACTAATGAATTAGATTATCATGGACAGCCATATTGACAAAATGTTAAAATTAAAAACTGTTTAAACAGGTGCTCAGGTCATAATGTTGAAAAAGAGCAAAGTGAAACTTTTGTGTACCAGCACAAATGTTTGTTAAGACTTTTAAAAATACATGTCACCCCATGTATGCTTGGATATATACATACAAACCAATTACTCTTCTAAAATAAAAGAAAAATCGGTAGCATTTCATCGTACGATATTCAAAAGGTATTCTCTAGGCTTTAGGGAAATTTAGTAAAAACGCACCGTACGTATCCTCTACTTGTCTTAATTAAGTCTACAGGCATTGACGCACTCAGACTTAAAATAATAAAGGTTTGCCGTGGGTTGCGTTCAGCATTTAAATCCTGACAAATCTTTAGAAGAAATCGACCCATGAGATACGATTAGTTGTGCGTGTGTGTTGAATCCCCAGCCAATGGTACACTAAAGTTAAATCAACACAGTGCTACTATTAGGCTAAGAGAAATTGGTCTGTGAGACAGGATGAGCTGTGCGGGTGTATAATTGAAGCCCCAGGCATGAGATAACCGTTTACTAGAGTAACAAGAGACACAGCTTCGCCACACTCCTTGCTGCTCAGACAAACAATGCTCTGTTTATTTCTCTGTTTGTACTGCCTGTCTTCTCACATTTTTGATGGTATGCAATGTTTGTTTGCATCTGCTTGCTTTGAGTCTCTTCACCGTGAAGTGTGCCCATCAGTTTGGCATTCTACTTTGATTGCCTGGTTATCCTAGAGCCTTCTGTCTCTCCCTCTCTCACGCACATGCAAACATACCAACATTCTCCATCTTATAACCGTCTACCTATTCTTTTCAATGCAATGGCGTCTTCGCTATAGAATTATAGTTTTTTGGGGGAAGAGGGAAAAAGCAACATATCCTAACACATAAAAAATCAAATTATAAACTTTTAGGAATTTTTTTTCCTACACACAATTTTTTATATTTATATTTTTTATTCATTGTTATAATTATACACATTTTGTATTGTTTAAAATAATATTATTCCTTATTTTCTTTTGTTGTTAGTCGTGTGCTTATTATTTCATGTGTCTTATATGATTTTTTTATCTGACAAATGCGGAAAAGTCGATAGCTTATTTGTTTCGTCTGTACTTTTAGAGCTGGAATAATTCACCAGAAGATTATACTTAATTCACAAAAAATAAAATTTTTCGATGTTTTAATTTTTAAAGTTAGTTTTCATGCTGACCCCTCTTCCGTTTCTATCTTTGCTTTTGAGGGTTTTTTTTCTTTAAGACACTGGCTATAATTTAAGGCTTGCAGATTGTCAGTAACCAATATCTGTTGAACAAACTCAATAGTTATTCTATAGTGAGCGTCTACCTCCCTTTTTGTATGAAACATAAACTTTTTTTTCGGTTTGTCCTTTCTTCATGCCATTTTGTCCAAAGTTCTCTCTAGGATTTCGTCTCGGTGTTCATGACTGTCCGTCGTATATATCTCTCTCTTTCTCTATCTCTTTCTTATTCTTTTTGTGTTTGTTAGTTGTTACCCTTCAGCCCGCCAATTGCATCTCTAGACAGATACACTTACTCTGCCAATACCTTCCTCGTAATTCTTCTCGCCACCTCGCCCCTTGTCTCCTTAATTCATGACTGGAATACAAATAATAACTTTATTCTTCACTTACTCAGAACGAAAGTTTTCTCTAAACAAGTAACTTGATGTACACTCGTTAACTTATTCATTTTATGTATTACTCGCACTAGTCCCAAGTTCTTAAAATATAGAACACAAAACATTCTGCTAATAGGGGAAGCAACAACTGACTTAGGCCTATCTTAATTCCCAGGGCAGACATTGTCTCGCGCCAGCACGGTACAACAACGCCAATATTGTCTAGACAGATCTGTACAAGTAAGATACACCATTAATTTACTTGATTTTGATTTTTTTTAGTTTGGAAACTCTTTTGGACAGCCATGGCCATCAATAAGCACGCGTCATAAAATTGCTTCGCATTCAGATCTAAACATCTAGTATCATTACGTCTATAGTTCCACTGTCGGGGATGGATGCACAGCAAACTGAACGTAGGCAAGGCTTTTCTTTATTATGAATATGTAGCTGAATAATCATTACATACGTATATATATTAAACACACACATACACAAACGAAAAACAAAAAAAAAGCGATTCACTTAGACGTAGCTGGTCGAGCAGCTATACGATTACATTAATTTAAGAGCAGTGCTGAATCACATAAAAAATCCACGTAGTGCCTCATTATAAATGGGACTGTGAGAAAAGTTCATCAGTCAGAGCGATATTTAAATTGATCTCAGGAAATTAAATACATCAAAGCTTTTTTAATCTTTGGCAAGACCAATACCTCGAATAGATAGAGGTAGAATAATATGAACACCTTACAACCCGGATTCTATTTACAGTTCATGAAAATGGAAGAAAACAATCTCCACGCGTTCTTTGTTCCATGTTTATGCATTATCAGCCAATGACCCGACTACGTTAGAAAAAAGGACGATTTCTGCTAAGATGTTAACTGGCAACTTAACAAACCAGATTATGTGGTGTAAAGAAGTCATGATTTCTAGCCTGATTCTTCTCTAACTCACTTACTGCAATAAGTGCGCAGAGCGCTGTGAAAAAACAAACAACCAAAAACAAAACGGAAGCAAACATTGGCGTGTAGAAAATTTCTCCAATCAGCAGCGCTCGCTTAATCGCGATTAATTGAAATTGGCTAGGTCTAGACAGCCCAGTCGAAGTCAGTGTTGTGGGAAAAGATTTAATGGACACAAGCATAATAGCGATCACACTGGACTTGGTGGGATGAACATACTAGGCTTGGGAGGATCTAGAACTGCCCAAAGATTCAAGAATTTAGAGTCTTGTTTTCTGAAAGTAATTACTCTTGGTAAGAGTATTACATTTTGAACATCAATTGTTTGCAAATCTGTCAGAAAAAGCGAAAGAATTGCTAACCGCGCTTTAGCAAAAACAAATTGATATTGGATTATCGATTAGCTGACAGTTTGCTGTATTGACAAATCGATACACTTACGGGTAATAGGCGCTATATTCAGAGAAGTAATTTTTTAATAAGAATTACAGAAAATGTTAATACATACCAATACCAGCAGGTTTTCTTATATGTTAAAAGTTTAACGTTTCGCCGTAAGGACGTTGCAGCACCTACTAGTTAAAAGCAGGAATTATCGTTTCTCCTCAAAGCCAATGCGAATACGGTTGTTTAGTAATCTGTAAGTTTATCCTAATCTCCGATTACTAATACTGTAAACCTTTGATGATGGCTCGCCTGCTCATCTCTGTGCCTATTTTTGCAGTGTTCCTAGCTGGACATCTTTGATTTTAAATTTTCTTCCAAAGTCATCCATGTCGTGGTTATGATGAAAATGATATGCAGCAATGTGTTTCATGTATTTGTGTGCCGTGCATTTTGGCATTCTACTTTGATTGCCTGTTTTTAAAGAAATGGTTATAGTGTCGTGCTTTTTGGCATTCTACTTTTACTGGTCTCAAACAAATGGTTTGTGTGTCGTGCTTTCAATTTGCTTTGTGTGTTTCGGCAGTGCTGTCCCACCTATTACTTCTTTGATAACTGTTGTCCAAAAGGGGTTTGATTTCTGAAGCGGAAAAAGCTTGGTGACCTCTCTTCGCAATCTATATAATTAGGTTTTGCTTAATTTCGAATCAAATAGATTCGAATGAAATAGCTTTCTTAGCAAGGGAAATATTGTGTCGTTACTCTACACACATAAACAGTTAAACTTTTTGTTTCAATGTGTTGATCGGTGATCTTTTCTGAGGTTTTTGTTGTTTTATCTTGTATAAATACCTATAGGCGTCTCAGCCTGCAAGTTTACTTAGATTTGTTTACGAATTGGATAGTCCTCTTCCTGCTTTCAGTTGGCATTGTCCATTTCCCTGGTCTAAATTTTGCTACAAAAATGTCCGACTAGTGTAAGCTGTAGCAAGGATTATGCTCTCATTAACTCTTGCTTTTTTCTTTTGCATTTTCACAATACTTCCATGATCTGAATAAAAAAACCGCGGTTCAAAGACAAGCTTATTATGTGAAAATGACATACAAGGCAAAGCAGGCGATTATAAATTTTTCAGGAAATATCTCTGATTCTGACAGGTAGTTGTGTATTTTAAAAGTTAACATCTGGCTGCAAAGCCTCCACGCGCAGTTTTTTTCATCTAACAGCTTCTATCTTTAAAGCATTAATCATTTTTACGCTGTTGTTGCAGCATTCTTATATAATTACCCAATATTCGATTGCTATTTTTTTCAAGATCGGTGTTGTTTTTTAAATTTATATGCAAGCCTCCTAAGTGGTGGAAATTAAACATATCATCTTCAGATAACAGATTTACTTCTTATCAGCGAAAAATTTACACAAAAAGGGTAAGAGAATGAAAGAGAGAGAGAGAGAGCGAGAGAGAGAGAGAGAGAGAGAGAGAGAGATATAAACATAATAGGCTATAAATATTCTATAAGTCTCCTTTTTATGAACGGATAAACAGATAGACAGAGATAAACACGCTGAGACTATAACAAGCACAGGCAGCCCAATTCTTTGAAGAAGAAAAAAGTTGTATTACCAGAAAGTTAACTCTGGAACAAAAGGTAAGAAATGACGTCCACAAAAATTGAATCCCTTATAGAAACATAATCAAGCAAATTAAATTATCTCTTGATAAAACGGCTGATAATGATTAATAAATACTATCATTTTGCCTGTTTACGTATAAATAGGCCTAGAATTATTCTGTGGACTCACAAAATATGCGTGGTTAATAAAACAATAAATGAATTATCAAGCTGGCTGCAAGGTAGTGGCAGGCATCAAGGGATTATTTCGAGACATCAGGTGGAAGAAACACAAGAATTAATTGATAATGTGGAAATCCTAATCCATGCGATTATCATATAGAGACTAGCTATAAAATCTGCATGACAGTGTAAAAACTAAGCAATTTTTTTATCTTATGATGATTGTAAACTGTTTTGAAAAAAATCCTTAAAATGGGAAAGTCTAAGACCAAAGCAAACTAAAAATGAAAGGGTGGAGTGGAAATAAGGAGAGTCATAAGGTTGCTCGTTTCGATAACCATCAATAAAAACTATGGTAACCATAGTATTTAATGCAGATATAAAGTACCTGTAGTACATTCTCAAATATGTATAATTAACTAGTGATGAAGAATTTATTTTTCATGACTAAGACGTTATTACGCTTAATTAATGCCCTATCATCATTGATACATATCATGCATTTACTTTGTAATATGTTTTCTTACTAGAAAGCTTCACCTTTTTTAGACAGGATATCTTTCATGATTTAAAACTGATTAAAAGGTCAGCCAGATAAACATGTATAAAGAGGCATGGCAGCTAAAAAATAGCAACTTTGCTCAATGGTTTGAGTTTTAAGCGGTTTTAAGAATTTGACAGCTCACAAATATTGAGTCACCTTTGACCACAACATCGTTGCAGAATTTTAAAACTCGACTAGCATTTACTAAGGTGATCTGTGTAAAACCTGCAATTCCCGTTAAGTCTCTCAAAGACGAAAGGCTAAGAGTAGTCTGAGGCTGTATGATATAAAGAAATGTTTTCTGTTTCCTTGTGGTGTAATGTTACCGATTAGAAGTAGCTGATTCTATTTGCCTTTAGTCACGATGGATGTGGCTTCATTATTCCGGAATTTGCAGTATAACATCTAGAATCATCTTGCTGCCCATTAAAATATCACATAAATGTGGAGGAATTTAGGAAAAAAAAGAGAAGCATTAAATAGAGGGTAGAAAAAAATTATTAGCTTTTACTAGTGAGAAACACGCACAGATTAATAGAGTCGCAGAGACTATCTGCACCGATCTCTATTTAAATCAACTCATTTTCTTTAGCCGGATGAGCCATGATTAACAGTGTAAATTTCCTGTACTTTATAATAATAGCAGTTGAAAGAAGTGGATTTTATAATCACAAAAATATCAATATCACTGTCCTCAATGGCACCCAACGTCAAGTCAGGTGTTTCTAACAAAGCTAACGCACAATTTTCAGACCTTTTTAGAACCATAGTGCTTTGTCGATCAAACCAGAAAACAGTCTCTCAGAGGAACATGTTGATTGCATATATATAAGTTAGCAAATTCCTTTGTTTTAACTATTATTCTTTTTTATTAGTTTAAAACAACAGCAACCGTCTTTAGGTCACAAATTGAACAGGAGTTGCAGATAAAGAGCTGTGTGGATAAGCAAATTGAATGTTTTTCAAGGAAGGAATATATTTCAGCTCTAAAAGTTCAGACGAAACAAGTGAGCTATTGGCTTTACGTCTTCGTCAGAAAAAAAAAGTGTAAAACACTTATATAAATAGGCACAGAACTCACAACAAAAGAAAATCAATAACATTATTACAAACAATAGAAAATATATATGATGAGAACAATAAACAAATCAAATGTATCTTAGAATCTAGGAATAAATCTATCTGTCCGAAAAAAGGGAGAGAGAGAGAGAGAGTGAGAGAGAGAGTGAGAGAGAGAGAGAGAGAGAGAGAGAGAGAGAGAGAGATAGAGAGAGAGAGAGAGAGAGAGGGGGGGGGGGCTACGAGGGAGAAGGGACCTTAGGAACCGCGAAAATTGTAACGTAATTACATAGTGAAAAAAATGAAAAGCGGGAATTATTTACACAAAAAATAAGAACGCATAAATTAGATCTAGGTCTATCTGGAATGAAGAAGACTGATAAAGAATGACTTATCTCCTTTCCACTCCAGTAAAGATCTTGTAAACAAGCTCGTAAGTGTCTTACACGTTTTGATTTCTTTTTTTTTTGTTGTCTGACGAATACGTAAAGCCGATAGCTCACTTGTTTCGTCTGTAGTTTTAGAGCTGAAATATTTAATTTGCTCCGTCCTAATGTCATGCCGACCAAGATACGCAGCAGCCATTAGAAACACCGCTGACCTGGTTCATGTCTGATAATGATAAAATAATTTCGTTTCAGATCCCCGTGGCATCTTCCACGTTTTGCTCAGATGTTCCATTTATCGAGGTCTTTTCTTGTTTCACATTAGGGAACTAACTTTATTGATTTTAAACTCTTCATTTTCATCAACACGATATAGAATCGAAAGCAATGTTTTTCAACTTAACACGAATTGAAATGTAAACGCCTTCTCTGCATTTGTTCTAACTATTTAAAAGCTCAAGAAACAATACTAAATAAGCAAGCAAACTCCGATGAAGACTTAAGTATTCAGGCTGTCTGCACAGGAATTGGTGCCTCTAAAAGATTTTATATTGAGAAATTGCGAGGAAAGAATCTCGGCTTTGCAAAGAGTATTATTTACTTGTTTAAATTTTACCAATTGGAAAACACACAGACTAATTCAATCATGTAGATTGATGCAAAAGGCGTCAGGTGCCAAAGTTACTACAGGTAGAGGAATATATTTCCACCAGAGACAAGAAATATCGGCCATTTTTGTTGTTATAAAACACACTTCTACCCTTAGCTTCTCTTCACTACTATTATGTGCTCTTATGACCCACCGAAAAGAGAGAGAGAGAGAGAGAGAGAGAGAGAGAGAGAGAGATTTGGGATAACTTCTTTGTCACCGGAACCGCCCTAAGAACTATGAGATTAAGGACAAGGAATGTTGATTTGTACATGGGCTATTTATTTTGTTTCCCGTGTGCCATTTCTATCTATTTTCGATGACCCGGTGTTACAGTGAGTATTAAAAATTAAATAATTTCGCATTCACTTGTCCATCAAGATTCTTTTTTTTGGATTTGAGTCTTTTAAATGTTAGATCTGTTGCTTTTTACTCGTAAGGGGTGTGTGTTGGATATATAATGTGGGATGTGGGTAGGGGTTATATCATTTCGTTGTTAGTATATTTCTATGTTATAAACCCTCCGCTTAAAGATGAGGGACCCATAAGGGATCGACCGCTGCCACCACGGGGCCGAAAGTGTGTGCTTTGTCTCTAATTATGGTGGCGATGTTAGTTTTTGCCCGGGACTATTCTGCATGGGCTTTTTATGATAAGGGGGTAGAAAATGCGCATCCTTAATGGGAATGAAAATACACAGGACTAAGATGGGATATTTAAATGTTTCATTCCAAGTGCTGAGAACAGCTCCGAATGATAAGACGTCGGAAAACCAAAGCAAGCTTAAATTCCACTGCTTAGGAATTTCAAGCTGAGGAACAAGACAAGGAAGTGCCGCAGCTTGTAAAAGCTTAGCGTCAAAAGATCAAATTTCCAAATCAAAGGCAGAATAACGATGGGAAGTCTAGACAGCAAAATAGTCCTACACCTAGATTCGCTCATCGGACAAAAAAAAACACATTTGAATACGTTCACTTTCGGTGATATCGTCTACCAAACTTGTCGCGACATTTTAGAGCCAAGAAATACAAAGGCAAAGGTCCAACAAAAAGAAGAAAAAGGCAGCTGAGAACAAATACCTCGCGTTAGCAAAAGAGGAACCTGAAGAAACAAATAAAAGCAGCAAGTAGCGGTAAAGGCATGGGGCCTCTAAAAGAATAGCAACTCCTAAAAGTTACACATTTTGCGCTGAGAAAAGGTGAATCCGCCAGAAAGAAATGTAGCTGAAAGAAGAATAACTGGAAGCTTTGCTCCAGGGATCAATTCTAAGTCGCAAAACGGCTTTTCCAAGAACCCAAGACAGGCATCAGTGAAAACCTCAAAGTTCACTGGAAGAATACGTATCCATATCTTAAAAGAGAGATTCCTCCTGAAGAAACTGCAGGGCTTGTATGGCCAGCCGCCCCTACAACAAACCTCTCACCGTATGAGAAATAGTAATACATGTAATAGTAAATAATGTGAGAGGTCGCCTAGCTTACCTAAAAAAAAGTTTCCCAACCTTTGGAAATGGCAGCATGAAATCTCCCAAAGCGCATGAAACATCGAGGTCAGAAAAAAGTAGCATAGCTGCAAAGGGGGTGCATGTCATTCGATATGAGGTTATCAATTTGTAAACAACAATGTGGATCAACCTGGCGGATGTCGGCAAGCATTGACGCCTTTATACCGTGTTGAGGTTGAAGCCAAAAATATTATTGTTATTCTTTTTTGTATGGTTTCTTAGACCTTATAGTAGTTATCTCCGAAGACAACCTCATTCAAAAAGTGTCCCACTTTTAAGGAAGCAAAAAAATTGTATAGTTATGTTAAAGAATTGAATGCACATTACTTTCTACTAAATAGCCCCTAAACAAGAGCAATCCTTGCCTTTACCGGATAGAGAAACCAAAGAACGAGTTCAAGGGTCTTATTTTGAAATCAACATTTGCAGGTCACTTTATTACAAGACTTTTTCACCTCTTAACTCTTATTTGATAATTCAGTTTTGCTGTTAAATGAAAGACGTTGGTAGGCGAAATGACGCAAAAAGCCAAACATTCTCATGACAAACAAATAAAAAGTTTTACACGATCTTTGCTTACAGACAAAGTGGAACGTCACACTATTCTCTTTGAATGATAAGCTCTAAACTTTACCAAAGAGCAGAGAGGACGGCTAATGATATATGTTTCACGGCGTTATTTTTCAATGGGATATGACATCAACCTCTTTTATTTCACTCAGGCATTAAGTAAGGTAATAGACTAAATCAACCACAAGTCGCTTAAATTAGTTTTGAGAAAAACCTCTTTACTTAAGTAGAATAATTTTCTTGTTTACCCTCAACACAAAAAAGCTGAAGTCATAATTTATTCAGCTGCCTTAAGATCATAAAGTACAGTTTTAAAAAATGGGTCAATATGTCAGAATTCTGACTTGCGCATGATTTCAGTTTGCTGTATTAGAAATTGCACTTCAACTTGTTTTGTATGCTTTAAAATAACTGACAATATCTATTTTATTAAAAATGGCAATTACTTCTATAATCCGCTGTGGCGTTAGCAGAAACGAATAATCCAAAAACTTTGGTTTTACTTGTTATAGCTAGCGTAACGGATGTCGTATCGTTAAATCTTATAATCTGAAAGAAAAGTCTGTAAGGGACATAATGAAATTATTTCCCCAACTTATGGGAGAAAACGCACTACAGTAACACACTATGAGTTTTACAGGAGTCATAAGCTCCCCGTCGGCCCTATAACTAAAACGTTTCTTTATAAAGTATTCATAATTTCGACCTGGCAAAAGCATTTATCAGAAAAATGTAATGGATCTGGAGCTCTCTAGGGGGGCAGAAGCACCAAGTGGGCCTTTAAGCTAACCGGAATATGATGTCATCAATTCATAAAAAAAGCTTGATGATAATTGCTGCATTATGTGATCGAAAAAAACGGACAGTATAGATTTTTAAAAAGGTTGTTATTCCTCATAACCTTTAAAAATTTTCGATATTAACATTTCCCGGCGGAAGCTCTCACTACCCTCTAAATGTTCAGACATTCATAAAACTTGTAAAGCATTAATTTATAACGTGGATTATTTATTTATTAATATTTACTAACAGCTTGGAAACTGCCTTGAATTTTTTTGGTTAGAGAAAACAAGGCTTTATTCAGACTTCTTTCCTTTGCTAATAAGTTTTTTTTTGGTGTAAAAAAAGATTTTAAAAAGCAAAAAAGGCATTCGAAATGTGCAACACAGAAACTATCACAGAGCCTGAGGCCGTTTACTTGCCTTCCAATTACGTTGTTGCCAATAATTAGATAGATGAACGTAGCGAAAGATAGAAAAACGGCAAAAGGGTCAAAAGCAGGCAGGTCGATTTTTAAATAGAAATGATTGGAAGGCAGCTCAATAAAACAGAAAGATAAAGTGATATTCTTTTACCACAATGTGCTGATTCTAGTGCTGCAGTTCAATTCTGGACTATAGTATAGATCAATAATCTGTAAAGGAGCTGGCTCCTGACAGTCATCCGGAAAGGGCATGGGGACCCGCGCTAGAAAATGGTTATCATGACATTACACTTTATTCTATTTACACTGCATGGCAACAGTTTTCTAAAATCTGTTTTTTTACCTAAAGAACAATTTTATCCAGAATAGAAAGGCTTTACTCTGGTGTGCCACCACCGGATAACAGGATAATAAAATTAATGGACAATCACCATGAAACACAATAACGTAAAATGAGTAGGGATTGAACACATTTGCACCGATTAATTAAGCCTTTTTCGATTACAGAATATTGGTGAGGGCTTCATTTTAAACCCCTATTAGGGAACTATGAATCTTGCGTCGTGTGCGTATGCCTATGTTTAAAGAAAACAACTTCGAAACTAACATCAAGTTGATTTTCATTCAATGAATCTGAACGTTTAGAACTGAAATACAATTAATAATGGTATTCAAATTTGTTTGGTTGTTCCTAGATACTGGACTTAATCATTTTTTTTTCAATTTGTCTTCTTGCGACACGTTTCATGCACCGTATTTTATTCGACAGTAACTGTTAAATTGTTTACTAAACAAACAACAATATGTTTTGCACTCATGACCTCCTGCTTAATCTGAGCCAGAATATGCTTTGGTCGGGATAGTAGAGGGGGATAAGAAAAAAAGGGGGAACAAAACCGAGGGAGAGTGGTGTTTGGAAAGAAAATCTTGTAAAAAACTGTGGCGTTTCACTTTAATTATTTTCAACACATATTTCTAATTAAAAAGTACTGATGCGTACTGGAGTGAGGGAGAAAAGAAGGAAGGTGGGCAATAAGTGTTCTAGAACTCATTCTAGTGAAACTCACATGCGTTTTTTAGTTTCAAAGGAAATAGGATATTTATTGCTATGCGTGTATTCTTGCAATTGATAGCTGCGCAACGTAAAAAAATAAGGGTAAGCAGCAGAGCTCGATTTAGATCTCTATATCTAATATTAGGCCTTTAGGACATTAATGACCCATGTATAAAAATACCCCCTTTTTAAGATCCTTTTAAGCAATAATCGAAATCTAGACTATAATTTTGCGATAACTATTGAGTCATCAATTTTCTCCAAAAGCAAAAAAAGATAAACATCTAGATTTAGATCCATCACTTAATAAGAATCTTCGCTGAGTTAGTTTTAGAATCTCTGTTTTCCGGATAATATTGGGCGTTTTCAAACAAAAAAGCAAACAAAAAAAGAACTGGAAATACACACAATCATGCTATTCTCAAAATAATTATGTATTGACGGGTGTAGGGTAAAATAATAGTTAGCTCTCTTGAAAAATGGAGTATGGTTGTGAGCAAAATATAATGGTGAATGGTAATGGTAAAGGTAACTAAAGGCTGGCAGAGTATGGTGTGGATTTGAGAGGGGCAGGCTCGCGGAGTTAATTAGATAGTCTGACCTGAGCGCCCAGGTACGCAACTTGAGGTGCCTGGAGCTGACTGGATTTGCCCGGCCAGAGTGTTGAGGAACCATTGGGGGTGCTCGTTACTTTTATGTAACAGTGTTGGTACCTACTGATTTCTGGTTTGCTTCTTTACCACGTTTGACCTTTTGCGGGAAGTTAAGCAATCTCAGAAGTAATTTTCTACTGTATTGATGTTTACATTTCTCTCTTCAGACATGCATGATGATACAGATTTGGATTGGGAAAAATCATTCAGTTTTGATCTTGTTTACATTGCAAGTCATAGAAACGTCTTTAAATACCAATGCTGGGCAAATGTACTCAACCTCCTCACGCCTAGCATTAAGAATCTTTTTTTTTCAATGTTTTTTAAATTTGATAAGTTTTAAACGACAACGATTTTGATTGTCAACATTCGCTCAAAGTTTTGCTTCTATTTTTTTTGTTTTAATTTGCTTGATAGGCGTTTATGGTATGTAAGAACTTATTACATACTAGTTTTGAATAAATCATATTGTAAAGCTTTCATTTGTAAACATATCTTTGTGTTTTAATCAATAATTACTGTATGTAAACAACTTGTTGCGAAACTTTAAAAAAAAATCTAGGAAAAGGCTAAACTTGTATGTAAAGAGCATTATAACAAACATCTTAAGAAATCAAAGATAAGAGAGATAGAAGCAGGCAGTATGCATGTAATTAAAAACAAAGAGAAACAAAAAGGAGAGCAAAGATTAAGCAATCTCAATCGAAAAGAGATAAAGACAAGTGAGGCGGTAGATGGGAAAAAGAGAAGGAAAAAGAGGTAGAGACAACTGATTGAGAAATATATATATATATATATATACTGAGCGCCAAAAGAAACGCAACATGACATTCCTTATTTTCGCGCTCATGCACGCTTTAAAGAAAGGTTGGTGAGTTAATTTTCTGTGTGTTGTGAGTTGTAACACATCTGAACATGAGTTCAAGCACACTCCCGAGTCCCGTGCGTGGTTTGCCAGTCAATGTGAGCAATTTTGGAATACCCTGTAAAAAATGTAAAATCCGTGCGTG
>BMAT01009554.1:120735-150699 GCA_019649035.1 Elysia marginata | reverse complement strand
AACGTTGCTTTTCACATCTTCTCTTCCCGGCCATATACTTTCTACAATGTCTACGAAATGTAATTAGAAAATGGATATTGTTTTTTTTCTATAGAAAAAGGAAGTTTGTAATTTGTGTGACAAACTGATTTTAATTGCGCACATTTAAAGTTTTGTAAAATTAATATCTTTTTAAAGCCGGAGCTAGCTTCTTTTCACTAAGTTCAGCTCGGTCAGTTTTGATTTTTAAAGAAGTTGTTTAAAAAGTTAGACCAACAAAGAATTTCCAGGAGGTATAATATTGTGAACATCAGTCAGCTTTAAAATTTATAACAGTCTACTGTATCGCATGTAATCAATATTGTATTTGCGTTTTAGCACTTCATAGCTTTTGCAATTTATATTGAAGCAGTAAGCTTGAAAAATCGCTTTGATTCTTTTATAGCTTTTACCGCCTTCACAACCCAGCCTTAATGCGCTGGAGCTTTTACATCTCAATAGCGGTTTGTTCCAAATATGATTGCTTCAACCGATGCGGTTCTAAAAGCATGAAACAGTCTTAAAAAAAAGATTAACGACTGAATTCTCACTATAAAAAGCTGTTTAAGAAGCTACAAAGCATTTAAAAAGTTTTCCTGTGTTGTAAGTAGAAATATTTTAAAGATTGATTGTTTTGAGCTAGAAAACTCTATTATTTAATCATCTATATAGTTAATGATAATATTATTATTTTATACTGCTTAGGTTTGGATTTACCACATTTACTGTAGTGGATATACATAAAGTGAGGTTATCGACCTTATTGAGTCTAGAAACCGCCTGGTTCCCTCTATTCTCACTGGATGTCTGTAGGGAGTTTCCTAAGCCAAAGCGCTAGACGTAGAAACCCAAACAATTATAGGCCTAAGCTTTCCCTCCAGACCAGCGTTCCCAGCAACCTCTACATGTTTGTAATTTTCTTCCCATCTTTGCTATGTGAGTTTACTTAATCTTCACGATCCTGGGCCTCTTTTCCGTGAAGTGGATTTAGTGGTTTTCAATTGAAACGTAACCCTCGTTTCATCTTTCTCTCTTCTTTCTTGCGCGTCTCTCTTCCATTTTTACATGCCTCTCTCTCTCTCTTAACATATCTTCTCGTAAACGTATATTTTTCATGCAACAAATAAAAAAACTATTTTTGAAATTATTTTACTTCTCCACAATACTATCTTATGCTTTATTCAAAGCTACAGTGACCATTTCTTAAAGTGAAGAAAAGTGTTTGCACAAGCCTATCACGATCTCCCGAGAAGGACACATGTCGCAATACTTTTGGCCCAAAGTCTTAGTATAAAGCTAATACGGATATCAATTTTGAAAAGTCTCAGAGCCAGAATAGAAATAAATTTACCTGCTCGCACCATAAACGCTGTAGCCACTTGTCTCGAATTTATTTTAGTTATTAAAAGAAAATTTCGGTCATTCATGGTTAGACTGATACAAAAGCAGAACTACTGGAATGGTTTGACCAGACATGATGGAGAATGAACTAGTTGGAAATCGGTCGAGACACTGACGAGCAAAGGAAAAGCCTAGGTAAAGCAAAGGCGCTAGGAACGATCAATCGTAATATCAAGCACAAGGCATAGGCACGCACCAAGTGAGATGACAATTACTGTATGCGAAGAGACACAAATACGCCGGAAGGACTAAAAAATGTGGTGAATTCCTAAAATTCACTAGCTTACTTAGCTTGTACCAACTTAGAATAGGGACATCATTCAATTGTCGTGAACTTTATTTTTGTAAAGTGCAATGTTTATCAATGAAACATTTAGGTGATCTTAATTGTGTGAAAATCAATGTTTCAGACCCACCGCAAACCCTTTTCCCGTGATGCTATGGCAATTAGCACATCAATTAGCCGGCCTAATGATGACGATTTTTCACAATCGCCAACGTTCAGGTTTGTTCCTCTTCGCTGTTATTCCATGCGACCAAGAAGCAAATTGCACGTCTCTCTTTGAGGAAAGTTTAGTCAAAGTTATAGTTCATTTTATGTTGCTTATATTTTTTTTTTCGAAAACAGTCACATCCATTCTAGTATTTACTTGGTGTGTTTAACTGTATATTACTGTATCTTTAAAGGAGTATTGTGATTTTGTTAAAAATTTAGGTGCTGCTTGTGCACGATGTATTTATTTATTTGAATTGTTCCAAACATCAAGAATATTTGCGATGTAGTTTTTGCTTTGTATTATTCAAAAGAATAAAACCCACACACGACTCCAATGACCTTTTGAGAAAATAGTTTTGGAAAAATTGAATAAGGATGAGTTATCGCCAAAGCTTAGTTTTGAAAAATCAGTTTTCAAAGAGAGGTCTGAAATGTTATATTTGAAAATTAGCCCATCTTACTTCAATAAAAGGTACAAATAGAAAAATTGAGCACGTCGCCTCACCCCGCCTACAGTCCCGACTTGGCACCATGTGACTCCACGATTGCTTATATACAATTTTATACATGCTGAACTTTCAGAAAGGTTAATTCTATGATTTTTTGGCTGCTGGAATAAAAACTTGAAGAAGTCAACGTCGTTGTGGGTTTTTTTCGAATTTGTGTGAACGCTCTAAACGGGTTCGTTCGTCTTTAATTAATGTAGTTGAATTAAAACAGTATACATCCATTGGAAGTCATCAACGAACAGACATAAATTTCTTTTTATCATTATTATTTCGTTTGAAATTTTTTTGGTAGTTTAACAGTTTTTTAACCGCATCTACCTCTCGTAATCGAGGGAAGTAGTGGAGATCACTCTGTTGGACGCTGCAGGGGGGAGGGAGAAGGATAAATATCTTTTGTAATACGTTGTTATATGCAAAGCACAATTAACATTGAGTAGTTCCCAGTATATATCGTCAGCAGCTTCAGATATGCCCTTGTTTTTGCAGCAAAACTCCCAGGAAGGTATATAGTTATATTGCCATTTTGACTTGATACAAATTGAACTACCCCGGCGAGCTGTCTCTCCCAATCCTGCAGCGGACCGGGATGTCAGAATGTTTCTTGTGCTGGCTAACCCCGCTCTGTCAGAGATTATATCGTTTCCTTGACATAAGAGCCTCGATTTTATAGTTACAGCTCTTGTGCTGCTGAGGCGTAAGTCAGTTTTATTTTGAACTCTTTGTTGTCAGGAAATGATGAGAGAAGTATGCTAAATTATGCTTAGAAAAAAATGTTATTGAACTTCAATTACTTACCATCCTTATTTCAGACTTTCCTTAAATGTCATTAAGTATTTGTCCATATAACACTTTTGGTGAATAAAAAGCCTGTTACTCTAAGACCTTATTGCCTTTAAAAAACCGTTTTACAAATTGATAATATCTGTTTGAAACATGCCATAGGTATAACTTACTAAATTAGAAGTGAGTTCAAAAAGGGGGCATGCTTCCATAGTTAAAATAGTGAGATATATAACGCCCAACATACAATCTTAAAAATAATACTCACATTTCTATACCGCTTTTACAAAATGATATTTCTTTCTTCCAACATAAATTTAGGTACTGCTTTAAAGATCTGGCGTTTGCTTTTTCAAGTAAGGGATTCTGCTAAAATATGTTTTCATATGTTTTGTTATTTTTTAAAAAATAAAGTATACGTTAAAGTATCTAAAAAAACTTTTAAAAAAGCACGAAGGAAACATTTTGAATTACAGATAAAATATTGATAATTGCAGAACACAACGCATTTTAGTGTCGCATAAGATATTTATTTCGAAAATTGTCATAATCGTATTTAATTCAAAAGTTACATGAAAAGTTTCATAACCATATCAGAAAAAATACTACCCTATTTGCTATAATTCTTAATTTGTAATAAGCTACCCAAATGCTAAATTCAAGACTTTAACCTAAAGCTACAGTTTTTAAAGAGAAAATATCCCCAACAATGTGCATTCAGTTTTGTGGGAAGTGATTTAATATAACAACACAAATTCTTTTTTCAGTAAATATCACTGCATTGAAGACTTCATCATATTACACACAGATACGCATTCTTCCCAGTACCAGATGTGAGGAACGAAAAACAAACTTTTTATCCATAACAATACAGCAAAACAACAAAATTAATGTCACCACTGAGTCCAGATGAGCCCGTTTGTTGAAATGATCATTATTTAGACTTTCACAGTTCTGTTTTTTTATAACTTCTATAAAATATGAACATTAAAGTCAATTCACACTAAAAAAGCAAAGATCTTTAAAAGCTCAAGAAGTTAAGTTCTGTCACTTGGTACCAAACAGTAGATCACGTAACTCACCTGAACTTGGTAATTGACAAAATCAGCCACTAAAAACACAATAAATAATATAAATAATACAAATAATTTTAGTAAAAAAGACCATAACAATACTTAGGATGATAAATATAAACTAGTTATAACATTTTTCAAATAAAGTAATGGTAGATGTAATGTTCTTAAAAAAGAAAAACAATAGTCGTAATAATAATAACAACAATGATAAAAAAATGCAGTACTATTAATAAAGATGGTAATGATAATGATGATGAGGATGACTATGATGACGACGACGAAGAAGATGATGATGGTGCTGCTGCTGATGATAATTATGATGAAGATAATGATGATAATGATGATGATGATGATGATGATGATGATGATGATGATGATGATGATTATGATCATGATTATGATGATGATGATAATGATGATGATTATAAATCTTCACTCAGTTTCCCTAAATCATAAGATTTTTCATTTTCACTAACGAAAGAAAAAAAACCTGACATTTTACGCTGGTAGCATCACATGCATTGCTCATTCGAATCTGGTAGACTAAAGTAGCTATGTTTGCGAACAAGTAGAAAAAAAATACATAACAACATCCACGATATGGGATACATAACGAATCTCTGAAAAATTTTTCTAAAACATTTCAAAGGCAATAATGCTGGAGTAATCACTCTTTCAGTTCCCATATATACACATTTTTATTTTTTAATGAGGAAATGACCAAAGTGGTAAAACGTTTGGGTAATACAACCACAGGAAGGAAAAAGACAAACGGGCGCATGTCGTCTTCACCAGTTGAATATGACCGCTTTGAAACAAATCTCGAGCTGTATAAAAACCTTTTGGAGGTTTTTTGTCACGAAGAAACTTCTCGGGTTATTGAAAAGCTTTATTGATTAGATTTTGAGCACGGCGTGAACGTTTTTAGATATTGAAAACCCAGTATGATACACCTATATTTTTTTTTAAAACACTTGTGTCTGATTTTATGGGTCATATTTTCTCAGAAATTTTCTTCAAACAAACAGTTCATATTTTTTGAACTAGTAGAGGAGTAGGTTTGGAAATTGCGTGTATTGTTTTTGCGTTTAAAAGGACCATATTCTCGGCGTCAGAATAACTTTTTTTGTATTGAATCGTAAACTCAAGTTTGCAAGTGTCGCGCATACACGTTCTTGTCTCAGAGCCTGATAACCTACTGAAAGTTTTGTTTCATAACATAAAAAACATCATTATAAACAGTAATGGTTGTTAGATGAATGGTCATGAATACGTTTTTTCTTTCCAAATTCTCCAAAAATTTGTTTTGCCATGGAAGCAAACAAAGATTTCAAAAAATAAACATTTTGGAAGCCTCATTTCATGTTTCATGAAAATGAATAAGATTCAAATAATGTTTGATGATTACTTTGCGTGTCAAGCTAACGATACTTGAAAACACGACTAACTGCGCAAATCATTTATCACAATGTTATCTCATTAGCGACCACTATCTTTCTTACTTTAGCTTGACAAATAAAAGTTAAGTCAGACAAAGAGCATGAGAAAAGTAAATTTTATGCATTAAATAAAAATACTAAACATCCTAGTTGTGCATCTCTTTTAAGATCCGGAAATTAACATTATCTGAACTAAAGAATATAAATCCCAAATGGTAACTAGAGCTAAAGTGTTGAGAAAAAAATAGAAATGACGAGACAATGTAAAGTTAATGAGTTAATGTTTAAGGAAGGTCGAGGAAAAATTAAGATAGTCAAGGCAAGACAAGGATTATTGCAAACATCGTTAATCGATTCAAAATGTCAATAAAATTATTTGAAAGTGTTAAAACATAATTACAGGCACAAAAATTACATTCATATCGTTTACATTCATAAGCCAAAACGTAAAACCCACTTTACATTAACATCATTCTAATGATGTGAAGCTCTATGGTCGTCACAGCTTATTTATTAGAGTAAGTGCCATTTGTATGCATTCATTCCATTACCTTATATTTTTAGGTTTGACGCAAGCAGCCACAATGATAAATTGGCAAAACTTCAAGACATTAATTTTAACTTTGTATTATTGTGTCAGGGACAAGCATGATTGTTGTTGTATTTTCTAAGATGCACGTCTAGTCGCTGAGTGGCTGTCTGATCAAACTCTACAACCATCTCATTGGACGGGGAACCTGAATAAATCATTAGGTCGGTTCATGTCAAACATCAGTTGTAAGGTAGTACTCTTTTAGTCTACACAAAATCAAGAGACAAAAAGGGTGATTTAAGTGGAGATTGACGATTGAAAGATAAGCTGGATAGTGATTTTGTATTGCTAACTCAGGTGAGAAGTTTACTATTATCAATAATATACAGTTTCATTCTTTTCAGCAACAATAGTGTTACATTTGTCTGCTGATCACCACCTCAACAGCATTGTTGGATGCCCAAGTATACTATACAAAGAGAAAAATATCAATAACATGACATACTGATGCATTATAATATTATGCAACTTGCGTATACATAAAAGTTCCCCAAACTCTAGACTCCAACTTTTAAAAAGCAGGCTGAACCACTTGAACTTGAATTATTGTCAGTCCCATTGCTCATGCTGACCGGATCTGTGGCCTAGCCGTAAGACACTGGAGGTGCGTGGTTCGATCCCATGCCGAGTCAAACCAAGGACATTAAAATTGGTATTAGCAGCTGATCTGCCTAATGTCTGGCATTATAAATTAAGTGTTAAGTCTGGTTGGCCTGGTGTCAGAATAATGTGACTGGGTATGGTGTGCGCAAGAGCTCCTTACATCACAGTGTGGCAGCATGCTTTCAAATGTCCACGGCGCCGTCTCTGATATAACCTCGAAGTTGACTGGGACGTTAAAATTCAAACAACTAAACCTACTCATGCTGAACGTTTAACCTTGCACATGTCAAACCTTGCAAATGTGATCTATGTAGAATGTCAAGTAACGAGACCGTCAAGGTCCTAGGACAACAAATCTAATGTAAAAAGTGTACATAAGTATTGTTTTAATTTAATTCTACCAATGTGAGTATGAGTTGAATATAAGCTATCTCAAAAACACTTTGAATTAAAGGTATTGGGGTATTCCCTTTACATGGCAGTCTTAGAAATGTACTTAGACCTTCTTGCCGAGTACCAACACATAAAACTAATCTTACATGCCACTTACATGCGTCATTGGCTTATTGACGTGCTAATCGTTGAACAGACCAAAGGGAGATTTGGATAAATTATGAAGTAGTAGTTTGTCGATGAGGGTAATTCCGTTTACACGATGTTTTGTTTATTCCTTAACCGTAAGTCCTCCAACTAATGAGGCTACTTTTTTAGAACTTCAGATTTAAAAAAATTCGTTGACAATTTCAGAAAGCATTTTAAACTCCACCTGGGACGACAAAAAGAAAGAGAACGTCTCCACTCATTCAAATTTCAGTTCATGGACAAGAAAATATGTGGCTTCGTTAAATCTTTGGCAGCCGAGGCAGAGAAAAGTGGATACCAATACGATCGCTCATGTACATGTTCAGCCTACAGTTTTTTTTAGGTATTGTATAGTTTGTCAATGGGTCAGCTTTCCATGTATATGTAAAAAACCACTGAAGGTTTGAACTCTTGTGTTACTAGGGCATACTCATATTCTAATATGTTTCTTGACGAAAATCATTAACTGAAATTACATTTGTGAAATGGTTTGTTTATATTTTTTGAAAAGTTGGCTTTTTACTTGGACCCAACCGGTCTTTGGCTCGAAAGGCAGGTCAGCTATTGCTGCGTGGACACAAGAGATCGAATGTCAGTGGATTCGACTCGCCAGACATCGAACCCAAGACCTAAGGAGGGTAGTCAAACGCCTTTATTTTGAGACCCCATAAAGCTTAGTATGAAAGTAGAATGCTCCTCAGCACACAAAAGAGCTATATAAAAACTTAGTTTACAGACATAACTACTGTCTTGGAAAGTGAACATTTTCAATTTATCACGAAGCAGGCACATTCTGTACACCATTTTATTAACCAATACAATGACATGTGCATTGAAAGAAAATTCATATCAGTAAGGCAAGTTAGATGAGCTGAGAAAACATGAATATCATAAAATATTTATTGATTTATGATCTCCATGCAGAGGTTATAACGTGATAAGTCTGCTGGAGTAGTAGTAAATATTTAATACTACGAATGTTTACTCAGTTTATTAGAACTGGCTTCTTATGTAAAAAAAAGTATATCATTCCTTTTTCAAGCAGAATCATGATTTTTTAATTAAGTTCCAACGTTTGACTAAACCAAAAGTATTTTTCTTTACAATTTTGAAGACCTATTGCAGTGGTTAATTTATCTTAACTAATTAAACCCATAAATCCTAAAACAGCGTAACAAAAATGTGATATTATTTTAGTAATCAGGATACCAAAACACATATGAGGGCTAAAAAGGAAATGAAAATAAAAATAAGTGCTCACGCTAAGCTTAAGTTATCTCGTCGTCAAAAGTCATTACTTTAATAAAATCATTGCTGGACCGAAAACGCTTGTATGCTCAACCATTTAAAACAAATCAGTTTTTTTAAATCTACAACACGTTTTATCATCTTGTTATTAATTTTCTTTGCGGAGACTCATAGAAAACTAACTTAGCAGTCGCGAGTCTACACGAGTTAGTTCCACATTCAACTACCTGACGAAATCCCAACATCACGCGCATAGGAAGATACAAGATCTGTCAAGGATTAAAAAAGGTCCACATTTAAAATCCAAAGCTCTGCGTGTCGAGATAATCAAGATATGCAGGTGCCTCTGCTGTTTGGATTGATACCTGCGGCGTCCATAGCTTCTTTGATGCCTTCTATCAGAGTGGAGAGAATGAATGTTATAGCGATTGTGTAGATGGTCTGCATGTTGTCCGTGTAGCGATCTCCCAGTGTCACTCGCACAGCCTCCAAAAAAGGCTCTTTCATTTGCTGGAGAAACAAAAACATAACAGGAAACATTTTATGTAAAAACTGTAAAAATCCGACAGGAAAAAAGTACGGTAATTTCAGTCTTTAGTGAAGATAATTGGTATTGAAACTCAAATTGTGTTGAAAAGTTAGGTATTTTTTGTTTATACAATTTTACCTATAGTAATAGTGGGAGTACGAGAAAAAACTTTAAAAAAACCACATCTAAATTGATTGGCTGCAATTAAAAATATTTTGTTGTACTTAAATTACCAATATGATAAGCAGGAATTTTAGTTCTTGCTTTTATAGTTGATGTCAACTAAATACACAAATACTTACAAGCTGAGAAGACTTTGAAAACATTAAAAATTACGTCTTTTCTTCACAATACCTTATTTGAAATGCGGTTTTCTCTAAAAGTTGCAACTTATAACGCACAGTGTTTGTTGTTTCCAACCCTACCACCAATTATGTAGTTACCCAACTGGTTTGTTTGTTTTGGTTTACGGGTCCCCGAGCTCATCATGCAAGACGAACTTTCATATTAAAAGTAACACAAGAACTCTTTGTGACTTTCTACATCGCGAGTATCGTATCTGTTGTGTTTTAAGTAAAATGTAGCCGTGTTGATATCAAATAGTATGAGAAGAGAGTTCCAAACAAAATTTTCTTTCCGATTAAATAACGTTTAGAAAATAAGGTTCCTTGTTCACAAACATTCGCCTTGCAATCAGTCAAAACGGGTCGGATCTCGCAAATTTTCAACCTGGGAAAGACCTCTCAATAGAAGATTTCCCCTCGTTTTCTCTATATTTTACATACAAAAAAATTACTTTTGATAAAAGTCCGATCTTTTCGTGTAGCTGAAGGTTAAAACCATAAAGACCGACGTGTTTCGAGCATTTACACTTAAAGTTTACTTCTCTCCACTGCTAATCTCACACCTTAGAAACTTTCAACCATTTGTTAAGCCAGTGTTTTAACTTTCATCCCTAGATCTATTATATATATCAGGCATACCTTAAATGGTATCGTTTGTTTTATGTGTTTGTTGTGTATGGCTAAGTGTTGATTTGCTTCCAGGTTCAACGGTTGCTTTTGGTGCGATATGGAACTTCTCGTTAAAATTAGAAAATCGCTTAGAGTTAGAGAAGCCAAGCAAGGACATTCGCCATGAATCTTCTTGTTTAAGAAGCGTATAGATGATTTGGTACAAGCTATTTGGTAAGGCAGCTCGTGCGAAGCTGCCATAAGTCGAAGCTTCTAATCGCACTAAAGGCAGACATGTTTCGGGCATTTCCACTCAAAAGCCTACTTCTCTCCACTGCTAATTTTAGACCTTAAAATCTTTACCCGATTTGATTACAAAGTGACTGCCCCCACTATTTATTCCAACGCCTTTTTATGTATAAAATGGTTACAACTAACTCACTTGCATAAGCTGTCAGGCATTTTGTTCGTTGTGATGAATCTTACCATGAAATTGTCTGGCTGGAAGCCCTCAAACTTCATGTGCGAGCCACCAGCTTTATGAAGTAGCTGGCGGACAAACTCGTAGTTGTCAATGTGTGTTATAGCGTCGTCCAGCGTGGTCATCACCAGCGTAGCGTGGTACTCCAAGGCCTCGTTTGACCTCAGTTCATCGTCAGACCGGATGTGTTTGAAGCCCTGGAACAGCGCCTGCAGGTCGGAGTTAGTTTTGAACAGTCTGGAGAACAAAGGGAAACAACAATTTGAAGTAGGCTGAAGAGCTCTTGAAACTTTTTGGTTTGGGGCAAGATGGAACGATCACATCAAGTAGACCGTTAATACAGCACTCAGCCATTTACCTCAGTGCTCTTTGTTCAGACTTTGTTTACACGATTAGAAAACTGAAACGTTCTATAACTTCACTAAGCTCTTATTATTCCTTTTTTCGCGTGCTTTTCTGTCTATCTATCTCACCTGAGATTAGGAAGGTTTCCTCATGTTTAATAGCAAGATTGGTAAGTTTTACATCTTAAACCCACTGATACATAGGTGCAAAAACTGCGATAGAGACACGCAATAAAATCTCAAAATGTCTAATTTGAAAGGTGACATTGTTTTTCACCGGACAAACATAATATTGCACTTGCACAAAAAATTGTGAAAATCTCTTATCAGAAATGCACGTTATGGCACGATACTTTGCTCGGAAAGGAAATACGATAATTGAGCTACACTTTTTTCTACGTATACTTTAAGGAAATGAGGGAGTTTGGCAACGTACCAATGGTAACAATTTTCAATAACTTAGTGTTTGAAATACACTCTTTTTGTTGAATAATTTTTTCCTGTCGTACGTTGCTTTATAAATTTCAAATCAAGTCCAAATTGTTCCGAATTTAGTTAAAAGAAACAAATATTTAAATATTAGCAGCATCGATTGGCCTATTTAATATAAAAGTAAAAAATATATTCAACTTTTGAACCTACTGAACTTTCTCCTAACTACTTTTCTGAATCTGCAAGTACTATTAGAAAAACATTGTTGGTAACACTATCTGTGTTGTTTGAGACAACAGCAAAAAATTTCCGGTTTTTCTCTGTAGTGCGTTTCTTGTTTACACGTTTTTCTAGGCGTCTCGTTATTTTCTTGAAAAACAAACAAAAGATCATAACCGTTAGAGTACATAATCATCTTGAAACACTTAACAGCTGAAGTCGATAGATCAAATTACATAAAAGAGTAGATAAAAAAGGGAGAAACTGGGAAAAGAATTTATGTGTAGTTCCCTCGTTTCAAAGAGGTTAAAAAAGAAAACGATCAGTTTTGACCTCCAACTAAACAGCTTGTGTGTCCAACATGCAAAGTGATTGGTTTTGCTTAGTCCTTCCCCTAAGAGGTTTTTGCTTGCATAATTCCACAGTCCTTACAAGCTATTTCAAGCCTCGACATCATTACTGTGTATTGCGTACTCACACCGAGCAGCGTAATACGTTAATTTCGTAGAAGTAAAAGACTTAGTGTGGCGTAACAAGTCTGGCTTGCTGCTCAAAGCCCACCCAGCGCGTAGAAAATGTCTCTTTTTTGCCTTTAACCTTGAGCTCGGCCATTCAGTTAAGCATCACTTCACAACAGATAAGCCTGTAAATACATGTGAAAACACACGGCTGATGCTGTTGATAAATTTACCTGCTTTTACACCTACTGGGTGCACAAACCTGTTTGTTTTAAGTGTTTGAGTTTTGGCCTCCTTGCCAGTTAAATAGAAATGGGATTTTGAGCTTATTCATGATGTTGTGAGACCAAAATCTAATTGTTCAAAATGTGTCTTGAAGATATTATAATCTTCAATTTTATTGAAATATAAAGAGCAAAACACGTTTTTGTATTTTCCAAGTCAAAGCAGTTTTTATGGTTGTATGGAAACGATTAAAGGTAGTTGAAAGCTTTTTAAGAAAAGCAAGTTTCCATAACATACAAAAACCTGTCTATGGCACCCAAATCAAATTTAATAGCATTGTAAATATTTTTCAAAATGTATGCACATTTTGATAGCTGTACTGAACAGTTCCGAAATGAGCTACCTTTTTGTTTTGGCCTTAACAGCACGATGGCCAGCCAGATTACTACCTAGGATAGAAGGGAATAATTTTCAAATTATGATATTCCCATTATCCCTTAAATTTCATTTACTTTGGGCAAGCCAACTACAAAAAATCAATACACAATCAATTTCCAGTTTCACAAAGTAGTATTTGTCGATAAATTGTGACCAGCCTCTGAAAAAAGCGAAATAAACTGTAACAAGCCGAAGCCATCTTCAATTACAACACTGCACTAGCACACAATCACAACACTTCACTAGCACACAATCACAAAACTGCACTTTGTCACACTAACAGGGTAGTAACCTATCTGCTAGACCAATTTAAGGTGCCACACCTGAAGCGTCTGGTTATTCTACGAATCTAGTGCCATGGACATTAATTTTTGCTATTTCTGATAACGAACGAGCACTTTATGATCAATGACATGAGTTAAAAGAAAATGTAAAAATCGCACTAGTTTTGTAACATGAAGCGATCAGACTACTGGAAATAAGTCTCTGTATTAGACATCGGGTTCCAAAGAATGCAAAAGTGTATAGCTCACTCCGTACTTTAGCTATATAGGAGGGAAACAATTTTTTGGTATGGAGTTTACATACTAGTAAATAAACACACAGTGACAAACTTAGATCTAGCAAAATTGGGACAGAAGACAGAATGAGCAGGGTCTGAATCACACTCGCACCACTCGCTGCCACCCATCGTCTTGCCAAGCTGTGGATTAGACCAATAAATAACCAAGGACGCTTTCACACGGGTCACTCAGTGGCCAACAGCATTTTCCACTGTTTTGTGTATCCCATTTCACAAGAGCGACTCCGTTGTAAACAGCACTTTCCACTGTTTTATGTATAGCCTTTTACTCGTGCCACTTAGTGGCGAACATCATTTTCTACTGTTTTGTGTCTCCCTTTTCTCACGAGCGACTCTGTGGGGCGTTTGTGTCAGGGAGTCGGTGGTCCCCGCCAAAGAGTGGTGCCACTAAGTCGCCAAAGTCTTTCACACAGACCACTCTCTGGCGCGTTAATGAGGCGAAAGTCACATGGTGGTGGTGCTCAGTGGCGCCCACAGTCGCCAAAACCAGCCACTGAGTAGTCCGTGTGGAAAGACTCTAAGTTACCCGCTTCCACAGAACCGGGGTCTTCCGCCTGAGTTACTAGTTCTTGGGCTACATGCAGGACAAGGAACTCATTTGAATGTTTTTATTTTAAACTTAGGCCACAGGACGAACCACAATAGCTGCTATGTCTAACAACCATTCTTTTGACTGCGTTTCATGTTTCCTTCTATAATTTATAAACTTAAACATTTTTAAGTTGGCTAGTTTAGTTTTAAAGCAGTTTTGGTAAGTACAGTTAAAGAAAATATTTCGTTTAAATATTTTTGGAAGATTTGGTAACGTTGCAAACAGCATTTTTATAGAAATATTCAAAAGTAGGTATTAACATTATTTTCTTAGATTGCTCACCACTTCAATGATGATGTTTTTTAATGAAATAAAACAGTTTTTGGATATCAGTAGGAGATAAAAATAAAAGGAAAATATTTATGTTGTAGAATGTTAGGTTCCTTGTTTAAGCTTAAGTGTGCAGTTATTTTTTTTGCCATCACATGGTTTACTCGATTATTATTTTCAAATCAACAACAATAAAATTAGTTTTCATAGATCTTTAAAAACTTCGTCTCAGCAAAAAGCATAAATATCTTTGTTACCATAAATCAGCTGACTCTAAGAAACTGTACCCTGAAGATCTGAAGTAAACATTTACACAGCCGTGCAGCTGTTGGTTTAAAGACTTTGATGAACGAACAATGCGACTTGATGGAATGATTTATTAAAATCTGATATTTTAAATTTCACTCCACAGTTTTTATGGAGTTTGCTTATCTTGGTCTGATGCTGGTTTTAAACTTATAGGCTTAGTACTTAAGTCACCGCAGGTTTGAAACGTATTTCCTGGCTAATAACTTCATACGCAGATCACAGTGGACGCGCGCAAGGCCAGCTTTGGAAACATAAATAAAAAAGCTATTGAAAGCGTAAAACGAATGTTGCCTCCGACTTAAGTCTTAAACCGCTTTAGATTATAAGAAACAGAACTTTTAAGGGTTCCGAAAAAACATCATGGTCATAGCTGCAGATTTTAAGCCGCTCAATTCCCTTGTAGTAATGTTCTATTCCTTTTGTGTGCATGACAAGCGGTATGATTTTTTCAGCTTGACATTCAGTCAGTATCTGCACAACTGTATTTCTTTCTTCGTTTCTATTGTTTCTACACCCTCTCTTTTGTTATGGCTTTCACTTCTATTAATTTTTTCTTTGAGCGCCAGAGTAGTTTCTCTTGTATGTTCTCCACTTTCAAATTTCTTCTAGTTTGTATGTGCAGTTCACTCTTTAATGTATACACAATTCTATCACTGTTTTTTTCTCAATCTTTACCACCCATCTCTTTATTTTCTCTCTCTGCCTCTCTTGTTTTATGAGTGTCTTTTTTCATATCTGCATGTCTTTTTACCTCTTTTCTCTCTTATCTAAATTTTAAACTTAGATTAAAGTTCAGAATAAACCAGAAACGGCTTTCCTTGTAAATGCACAGTTCCAGATATCACAATTAACATTGCTTACATTAAAGACTCTCTATCACGCACTACTTTGTTTTCAGATGGAAAAAGAAAAAAAAAACGCAACGTGTGCGAATTTTTGCACTGAAATCATAAGAACCGTATAAAGCTCATAAGAATGTAAAATCATAAAACCTGTGTAAATTTCCTTTTAGAAATAAGCTGCTTTATGGTTTTTATACTAGAAGTGGGAATACTAGAACCTTAAACAGAACTTGACTTTGATAATTAAAATAGAAATCGCACCAAAGCGACAGTCCTAACTTGTTCCCCAACTGTCTCCATCAAAATGAAAAAAAATTGACAAGTGTAATTTAAATGTGAGCCACGTGTTTTTGTATTCACATTTTGCCCATATATAATATGGCAATTTACACTCTGGCGATAAAACAATAAAAATTTAAACTTTTGTGTATATTGCGTTGACCTATTTTAACATTTTGCTGAATGGTCAATTAGCGTTTTGTTAATTGTTAAAACGACGCTTACCTGACAAACATCTCTACACCTGTCTCTTCCATTTTTCGTTTGATGCCTTTCCATGACTGTTTCAGTGAAAAGACTTGTTTGTACGTTAGTCCAATCTCGTCATAGCTCACTTGTTTAATGTCTGTAAACTCCCTGGTAGGGGGTACGCCTTTTTGATCTGCGGATCGCTGGCCACTTGGCTTGCTCGCTATGGTGGACACTCCATTAACCCCAGAGCGAGATTTACTGTCCTCAGCATCTGTAGTTCTGCTCTGAAGGCAGCCCATGGCCACAAATGGGCCTGAAAACACCGCCTAAACTAACGAACTTCAAGATGAAAAATTCAAGGCTTGAAAATTATTCCTGAAAAACGGGAACAACAAGGGCAATACTCCTGGGATCTCTTGCCTTGTTGTCGGAAGTTCAATATGAAGAATTCTGAACAAACTTTCCTTAAAACAAACAGAAAATTTCGTATTTTTACGACTAAGGGGGCATTGTCAATTTGGGCCCTTTGATCGGTACTCCTTATGATCCAATGTATGAGTTAATCACCGAAAGAAAACTGTTTCGTATTGGCCTAGATTCCTTTCACTATTTAATGAATAAGTTTCCAGTTCAAATCCTTCCTTAAAAAAAAAAACAAGCACAAAAGCACCTTAGCCATTATAGCTTATGTAAAGCACCTAAATAGAAATTTTCCCTGATTTTGTATCTACTTATTATTCATGTTATAAAGTTATAACAACAAAAAAAAACATAAACATTGAAACTTTTTTATATTCATAGCCATATTGCACGGTCACTAAATTTATTCATCAGTTATCAACGTGCGGTTTGATGGAATCGCAAATAGTTTATGCAAGACACGCGCAGTGATCAACAATTCTTGTATAAGATTCGGCTCGTGGCTAAAACTGATGTTCTTTAAATATAAAAAATATACAGAAAATATGATAATCAATATGTATTATGTTGTTACTTTTTTCTGAGAAGGATGCTACCAAAGTGTAGCTATAAAATACGCCAACGTTACGTAAATCTGTTTGGTTACACTGGTAATCCCCATTTTTCAAGCCACTCAGCTCATGCCCTGGAGGGCAGAAAGAACGGCAACCCCCACAATCAGGTTTGTGAGGAGAAACTAAACACACAATGTCACGTTCGCCAGGTTATATTGATGGGAGTCTCTCCTTTACTTGAAACTTCTTTTATTCTTTCATTATACTAGCAAAGATTTCTCTCGTTTGTAGAGGTTTACTGAAGGTGTCTTTCTCTTCGGGTTTCTTTCAGTCGATCCTTTCTCTCCTAAATTTGCCTTTGCTTCTGTGGGATTTTTGTTTCCATTATTTGCTTTCGTTTATCTTCAGTTTGTTTATTCCTAGAGTTGTTTACAGTTGTAAACGCTTTTTATAAATACCGAGTATGCTTATAAAACTTCAATACTGTTTTTTTTTACAAAAAAATAGAGTAGTCTTACATTTTGCAGGAAGATACACGTGTGGCTTAAGTTTCCACCAAAGCTAAATTTTCTCGAAGTCATATGGGAAAAAAAATTAAGTTTCAGAAGTTGTTTTTTATACTTCCGTTTGAAAGGGTAACAAGATTGAAAGTTTCAGGTTGACGTGTTTATCTTGTCTGAATGAAATCTTCTTAGGACTTGAATCTTTTTTAACCATGAAGCTTATGGTTTTAAAATTTGTTGTGCCGACAAGGCAAAAGTAGTAACAAAGAATGCTGACTTCATCTTTTGAAATAGCAAAGTCCAGATATAGGAAGCAAGGTAATTATTTTTTCTCCGAGACTCATATATACACTCACACACAAAAGGGAAACCAAGGAAAAGACGGATATGGTGAGACAGGCAGAAGAGGTTGGGAAAAAATGTACAAAGCCCAGGCAGATGTGATAAAAGTGAATAAATGAGCCGTGAGGAAGATGAAACCAGCGCTGAGATAGGGAAGTAATTATAGCGTCAAGATGAACATTTACGCCAAACGGATATCGATGTAGACTAAAAAGGAGACTGAGAAAGAGAGGTACACAATTACTTATAACAGGGTAAAAGAAGATATTAAAGAGAAACCAGAATGGTTTAGGACAACTGTATTTAAATTATATACAGAAAGATGGTGTGTAGAAAAACAAAGAGAAGAGGAAGTTGTAAAAAAAAAAACAACAAAAAAAGCGCAATAAAAGTAAATTATAACTTGGTTTATACAGAAAAACTCAAATTTTTGGTTAGAAATGGGGATCTAAAAACTAGTGCTTTTTCCTTATAAGAGTGAAGAATATTTTCACACCCATCACAGTCCTTGTATGATACCTATGAATTAATTGAAGAGCGAAATGATGTAAATCTTTTCTGTTGAATATCTCCCTCTACCTTACATAAACTGAGACCAACTGTTCTGACATCTTGGCAATGCTCATAATATATCGTAGTAACTTTTAGCCAATCACTTGAAATGACACCAACTAACACTAACAGCAGTTGTAATTCAAATCATTTTCACGAACTTAAAGCTATCAAAACCAAATGTAATACAGTTCTAAAAAAAAAATAAGTCATAAGACTCAGAGAATACTTAAACAGTAAATTAGGATCCAAAACAACACACAGAAACAGAGCACTGAGCTGTACTGTAAATGTGCTTTTTTCACCTAGCATTCATTATTTTCAATAGATTTCATTTCACATATAGGCATTTTTATATATGTAGCGACGCTGTATATAAAAATTAATTTTGATTATATGTTATGTAAAGAAACTGTACCGCATTCTAATTTCCTGGTCTCAAAAATAGCGTGCTAAAATTATAATTGATCACATATAGATATTTCTAATATAATTATTTGGTCTTCTCTTTGCCTCAAAGTCTGTTTGGCGTTGTTATGTAACAATAATGCAACTGGTAGCGTGTAGTACGACTATGAAAATATAGTAAAACACAAAAAAATCAAATATCTTATTTTGTAAATTTAATGCACTTGATATTAATTATTATAGAAATTATTGCATTCGTCTTTGATCGTGTTCATCAGGACTTGACCATTTGAGGTTTGAATGTCCAAGCGGGTATAACAAATTTTATTAGAAAAAAAGGACTGGTTTTCATACATTAAATGAACACAGCGTATAAAAACATCACTAAAGTAATAACATCATGCTTTCCACAGTGTTTAAAACAAAAAGAACTAAACATTTGTGAAAGAAGGCAAAAACTGGGTTACTTCTACACCAAGGATAAAGTTCACTTTTGCTGGATCAAAATTAAGAAAAAAGAGACAGAAAAAAAAAGCAATCAGAGCTTTTATCTTTATATTTTTTTTCCAACAGGATGGTACCGTTGTTGGCATAAAGCCTTGATGTGTCAACGTCGTCATGACTAATCTGATTCGGCCAGGCTGTTTTCGTATCAGAACATCTCCGATAGCCGTTTTTCTGCTAAGCTGTTTCATTACTCTGTCTGTCTGTCTGTCTGTGTGGATATCTCATGACCGGTCCAGTTCTTTTCGGTTGTTATGCCTGCACTTCAGTCTGAGCATGAGCCTGTCTGTCCATTAGGCCTTCATTGCTTTGGGCTTTCGACCGGGTTTTTAGCCCTGGGGATGTAGCTTGTCAGCTCCTTGTGAACATCGGACGGGTGTACTTAGCGGAAGATTTTGTGCAAAAAATAGACATTCAAACCACATTTTTTTAGAAAAGAAACTGTCCCAACGCAGGGGGCTGGCGCTTATCAGTTTGTCAGTTTTTATATATATTACAATGATGAACAAACTAGAACTGTGACCGACTTTGTACACATAAAAAAATCAAATCAGGTTCTTGAAAGGATTTACTGAACATGTAATTAAAATAAAGTTGGTTTAAATTCACTAACAGTTTGGAATATAGAAAAAAAGCGCCCTCAAGTGATTCTAGAGAACACTCGGGCTGGGATAAAATGATTTCCGCACTGGAAGTTGGAATATAAAAACACTGACCTTTCTCTAAAAAATGCTGTGTGTACTTTTAAGAAATAAATCTATAGTTTATAATAACGGGCAACGTTCTGAGCAATCATAGCTACTTCAGATCTTTGAGTGGTGGTAGTAAGAAGTTTAAAAAATATATTGTTCCCTTGCGGAAGTGAGAGGCATATATTATACAAAAAAGTTTTATAAAATGTTTTCCTTATGAAAGGTGTTTTACCTTACAATATTCCGCGCCCAGACCTTTCATAAGACAAAGATAATAAGTATTTGCTACATTAAAAATGAACGAGCAGATAAGCTTGGAGTTGAAAAGAAATAAAATACCTAAAAAGCGGCCACCAGAAGAGAAACACGAAAAAAAGTGAAATGTACAAGTGTTAAAGAGATGCGCGAAAGCTAATTGAAGTTGAGAGGTACTCGACAATATTGTTTTGAAAGCACGCAACTTTAAAAAAATGAAGTGGACAATTTTAATACAGATTTTTAATTGGATCATCCAAGATGGAAAAATAAGACATGTGACTTAATTTCTAGATAAAACTTTGCCAAAGTATAATGACCATTCGGAGTATGATATGCTACAATCGCAGAGGGTCCTCTCACGGTCTAGATCATGTGCATATCGACAAAAAAAAATTGTCTAGGCTTACAACTTTAGTGTAGTTGTTCTCGAAAAATGGACAAAAAAGCTCGTTATGAGTAGACGTGATGTCTTTTTTCCTGTGTTAATTTGTGCCATTTAAATATTTTACTATGTACTTGTTTTAAAAATGCTATTTAGTAAAGACATTCGTCTTTAAGTAAATATTAATCTCACAGTTATCCAAAGGTAAAAGATGTAGCCTCCTTAGACATGAATCCCTTCGTGCATTTGAGCCTGTCACATCACCTGGCACAAGGTTGTAAAGATTCTAGACAGGTAATTTTCAGGCGCTCACCACCAGGCCAGGAGAAGACAATACAGCATACTGACGGAATCAGAAGTAAACACTGCCAGCATCTGGAATAATTACATTCCGCAAATTGTTCTTCATCCTTTGTTGCATGGTATCCACCACAGTGGACACGTTTTTTGAGGACTACCATAAATTACCCTTTACAAAAATAAATAGTTTCGATTCACAATAGCAATCTTGTGATGCCACTTTTTATTTCTGGCAAGCAAGAGGAGCCTACTCTACCATTTGAGTATTAAACATGTCCATACCATTTTGAAAGTTAGGCTACTGAAATGAAAACTAATTTTCAACTTCATTGCGTCCACTCAGGTGGACACAAAGTATTACAAATCAGCAGCTGGAGTTCAGGGCGTCCACTCCAGTGGACAAACTAACCCCTTCTAAATGATGGAATATGAAAATATGAACTATATAAGTTGATTATTTATGCTAAAATGAACTAACACAACAAGTTTCATTCATATTCTAACTTTTCTCTGGCCTCATGCAACAAAGGTTGATGAGATTGGGGCAAACAGCTAAACCTCCGCCACATCACTATTAAATATTGTTACGTAGGTTGTAATTATTGGCATTGCATAAACCAAAATATTTGTTGTGTTCTCTTTTTTAACTTGTTTTTCTCCAGAGTAACGACAAGTTTGTAAGGAAGCCTACACTGATTAAAATCTATCGATTTTCACTGAGAAAGCATGCGATGGGAGGGTTCTTCTCATTCTGCTGGTAACTAGCTCGGGAACGGATGTTCAGCCCCTTTTATCTTTTATAAGACAGTCTCAAGAGCTGGATTTTTCTGAATCACGAGAACACACGCGATTCGCCCACAAGACGCTTGATACAAGGGACAAAAACCGCTCTAACGTTGCTTTTACTTTTTGCTTAAGTTGACAGAGTAATCTTGGCCTATAGCTTTAAAATATGTAGAAATAATTTGTTATTGTCTCTGTAATATGTAATGTTATCTTGTAGCTATTTTACATAGTAATGAAGTGATGCTATTTTTCCTAAATAGTACTCTCACTTGCTGGGTGAAGTAAGTTTTTCAAGAGGTAACAAATTCATAGTCAAAGAGTTTACAAGAACGCATAACTTGCTTTAGAATTATGCAAGGTTTACAAAGGTTCTAATTGAAAAAGTATGTTAAAATCTTAAATAATCAACAAATATTAATTCCCCAATATCAAAGAGGTCAAATAAATGAAAAGTACACTGCTCGGCTTAAACTATAGCTTTCATAATTAGGTAAAAGAATTTTGATGAATCGGCTTTGAACTTTGTGACGAAATATCCAGATCAAAAACTTCAATGTATATATTAACTCCGAATTCAAGATCTTCTTTTATTTTCCAGTGCCAGCTGTTTCTTTCACAAGTCCAGACCCTTTAAGCATTGGTCTGAAAAACTATGGTAAAATTCGATTGCAAAAACCAAAAGGATGCGTACAGGTATTCTTTTCCTATGAGTGCAAAACCATAACCAAAATTCCGATGTACAGCTCCATGGTGGCTGCCTAAATCTCATCAAATTTAAATTTATTCATGTAAAATCCGTAAAACTTACGTCGCTGTAATTTGGAAAACAACATTACTGAAAATCTGAAATATTGATAAGCAGTAGTAGTAGTAATAGTAGTAGTATTAGAAGTAGTAGTAGTTGTAGTAGTAGTAGTAGTAGTAGTAGTAGTAGCAGTAGTAGCAGTAGTAGCAGTTGTAATATTCATTAATGCAGTGGTACAAAAATAACTTAACAGCTGTTTCAGAGATAAGGACGGATTATTATTAGTAGTAATGAGGGATTTTGTAGATGTTTTTTACATTCGGAATGGTGAATAATTTAAAACAGTCTTACATTATCATACAGTATGTATCAAATAATTTATGATACATAATAAGCCACGCAATTCCCCCCCCCCCCAATTATTTCCTTGAAAGCCTAAATTAGCAAAACTATTTTGTTCAATGAGTTTTCCAGGTGTGGTGATAATATTATGGTGCCAGTTATCGGCGCTTTGGTAAATATTTAGGTGTTAGAAGTGGTGTTTATTGTATCTATCAACACGTATGTGACTCTTTGATGAAACTGTGCCGAAGTACAAAGTTTCCCCTCGCTATAATTCCTTTAAAACAGCCCAAGGTTTTAACAGCTGGGAGAACAAAGTGCAAAAACACAAACCAGTGATTAGGCGCAATGGGTTCTTTATGTTTTAGATTGTTCGATTAAAAAACTTTTACATCGCAATAATTTTCTGTACTAATAAAAAAATTCATGAATACTAATTTTTCAATGTTTGAATTGTTTTGTTTCCTTCTTATGAAAGATGCTTTCATTAAATAAATAAATCCTCACTAGTCTTGTAGCAATATTAAAAGTTTGCGTGCCATTAAACAGCTGTATTAACCATTTCCTAAGGCTAGGTCACTTTGTTTAACAACTTTTTTGCAAATACAGTTTCATTGCTATGCAATCTCCTGTCTGAACTAACAACAAATGAATACAAGTACAGTGGTCTTGGTACGAACCAATATTGTATGCCTATACACGATTTTTGTTTTAGCGTATCGATCTTTCAGAAAGAACTTGCAAAGAAGCACTGCCCAACCTTACTAAATCAAAATGGGTGCTATCCGTGGACTGAATTAATTGAAAGCACCAGAAAACCGATGATGATGATAAAAGATGCTATCTTATCACACAACTTCCCTACTCACGAGAAGAATGTGCGCTACCACCTGAAATTCGCGCACGTTTCATTGAACGTTTGAAACGCGCATGAATATCTTATCTCGTTCGTTACGAGGTTTAGTAGAAAAGATATTTTCACCGAGCAAACTCCTAATAAAAACATTGGAGCGGGTGCATGCGCTGTTTGGTTTCAATTTGTAGATATCGTTTTGCATTAGCAAGTGTGGGTTACAATAAAGTCATTTGAGCTCAATAATTTGAATGAATAAACAAAGAACATCACTTCAAGACAAGATCCACACAAGTTTCTCGAATTTCAAACATGTTGTTACGAACTCAGGGCTGGAAGCTTACTTAACGTCCAGTGCTGTTAAGAGTGTAATTTTTTAAGGTTCATGTTCTAAACTTACTTCTAAATTTAAAATCGGACTGGTTGAAACTATTCAAGTGTATTGTTTAAATTCGTGTTGAATGATGAAAGCTTTGGCATGTACTGTACGGTTATAATTACCACAAAAAATTGAGGCTATTACTGTTTTCGAAGACGTGGAAAATTGAAACATTTTCATTCTGAGTGAGTCACAGAGAAACCGATTATAAATAAAAAACCTATTTAACTATGACAAGTATTCTGATAGTCTTTTTTTTTTTAAATAAATCATGTCAACTTAAGTAAGAAAAATTTCTTGGGTATTCTAGTAAGTACCAGTATGACCGACAGAATGAACTTCGCCAGCTTGTGTTTTATGCTTCTTACAATTAAGTAGAGAAAATTGGGTTGCGTATAATGTTGATCGAGCGAAAGGCCTAGATAAAGACATGCAATCGCCGTGCGCATTTGCGCATAATAAAAGTTTTCAAGACAGGCTAAGGCAGCACATGCTAAAAGTCTGCAAAAGCCGTAGCAGGATAGTGAACCATCACAGTCTACAGGAGTTACCAACATGCCTACTTGATTTTTACTATAGTCCACTCCAAACAAAAACAAATTAAACTTTTCAGGAATAATGATTAAGTTTCCCTGAATAGTTTTTTTTTCTTTTTTTGCACACAGCATCAATCTTTATGTCCCAACAGCATTTTCCCCTATTAAAATTCATCATTGAGATGCTCAGTTGTGTTTCTCACTGGCCGCTGTTGGTAATTTTTTGCTATTATTGTTAAATGTGTTTAGAACGAGTATCTTTTTAAAGCTGTAATTACCATGATTATTTTTAAAGATATCCGGTATCCTTAGTGCAGTTGTAGTTGTAAAAGGAACAGAAAAATTTATAGGATTTCTAGCTCTGTTGTGAACCTATTGTGATAATTATTTACTGGGTTTCTTTGTGTGTAAGGAAACCCAGTTATCAACGATCAAACCAATTTGATAAGTACACGCTCGATCATTTAATGTAAACGAATTTTAAAAATGTCCACTTTGATAAAGAGAGACTTTAAACTTCAAAAGATGAATTTGGGGTTCTATGAAAATTGCATAAACCGTAATAAACCACGAAATAAAGTAGCCTATATGGCTTTGTTGTTCTACTTGATGGTGTCACTTAAACTTTACGTCGTGTGTGAGACAAACCCCTTTCCAAATTTATGCATTGGGGTTTTTTCCATCACCAAACAGTTAATGTAAGTTATAAATAAATTAAGGTTGATATAAATGTTTTATGAAAAAAAAAAAACAACAAAAAAACAACAACTGGGAAGTTGTTGGGCAAAAAGGTTATTGTAAAAATTGAAATGATCACGCAGCTTTATCAGTCACAAAAAGAAAAATTATTTATTTATATTTGATTCCGAATTCTGAAAAAAATTAACGTTGTAACTCTACAAATAAAATTCCCAAAACACTCCATTCATA
This sequence comes from Elysia marginata, assembly GCA_019649035.1. Classification (NCBI taxonomy): domain Eukaryota; kingdom Metazoa; phylum Mollusca; class Gastropoda; family Plakobranchidae; genus Elysia; species Elysia marginata. The sequence continues at coordinate 125,323 of BMAT01009554.1, read as the reverse complement.
AATTTCAACTTCTTGACTTTTTTAGCAGAATGGTTTATAATTATCAAGCCCTTATCCATATTAATATTACAATGAGAAGTCAACAAGAACAAAAAAAAAAACAACAACAAAAACCACCGCCTTTCACTATGTAACCCACACACATAAACTTTATCTCCAGCCTGACAGGAAAAGACAAAGCTTTCAGCTACGCTGGGCCCAGGCTATTTTGGGGGCGAATGAAATCTTTTTCGGGCAGAAAAAATATTTTCTTTTTATCTATAGGGAACAAGAAACTACAAAACAGCGTTGAGGACTGAAGAAAGTACACGTGCCTTGTCAATCAAGATATTTTGTTTTAACTTCTAAGGGCAATGTCGGCGAGGCTTTCCGTTGTGAGCACTGAAACGGACAAATACACCGACAAACAAAAATTTTATTTTAATAACACATCAGGAGAGTGACTGAAAAAATTATAAAGACTTTCTACCGTTTCCACTTTTTACGAAACAATGAGGTTTTTTTCTTATTCTTTTTTCTCAGTATCCATTCATAAAAATATTGGTATTAAATACAATTTGAAAAAAAAAATAAAAGAGAAGACCACCACGTCTGTTGCAAACACAAAGCATCATTGTGTTTGGTGGAAGAAAGAAAACAACACTCCTTTTATTGATGGTTTGTACGCACCAGGAAACTATTAGTCTAGATCTAGCTATCTTATAATACAATATTATTATTATTATTATTATTATTATCAGCTTGATGTGACAAACGGACTCAAACCAGGGTCACAATGGCACCTCGTTTGATCTTTCCAAGAGGCTCTCTGTCTCGTCTTTTCTCAATATAAGCATGAGGAGTAGCCTAGGCCACCGTACTCAAAGTCCTATGGTGGCCTAGGGAGTAGCTTAATACGGGCTATCAACTTCACATAGATCTGATTGTTATCAGATTATTGAAAGTGTTCATTGGTCGTTCGAACTGTCACAAGTATGTTTGCTTTTACGTCATATATAAAGAACTTTTTGTCTAAAAAAACATCATTGTCGTAATAATTACTACGTTGAGGGAGAAATTTGGACAGCCTTTTATTGACATATTTGTCACTTTTAAACATTTTTACAGCTCATGTCGATTGGTACTTACGCATAAGATAAATGAAGTCTATGTTAACTGTTCAGAGCTGCTACGGTTGCCAAAGTATTCTTGTATTCACCCACAGGTCTTAACATTTCTTCACTGCTTTGTCGCATTCAAAACTTGATGATTCTCCCCGTGAAAAGTTCATGGAAATGAAATGGCCCTCGGTCGATGATGCGAATAAAACGCCGACATTAACAGGAAACTAATGTCATGAGGCCATTAATAATGCAAATAAGAATAGACGTTGTCCTCTTTGTGACTGCTTGCAGAATCAAAAAGAACAGAAGAATAAAGTAATAAAGTATCAAAGTTAGCGGGCTCAGGTACAGGTGAATTACATCATTTTTTTTCTTCATTGAGATCAAAAGTATAAAAAAGATAGTATATTGCTGCTTAGGACTTTGATACTAAGATTTCCTATAAGATTTCATAAAAAAATAGTTGAAGAAAACATAACTTCTTTTAAAGTAATAGTGCAAAACATGTCCAAGAAAAAACAAAACAAAAACAAAGCAAAAACAAAATAAAAAAAAAAACACACACACAAAGGGAAAGAAAAGGCTAAGCGCAACGTCACAAGTTTATGACTTTCTAGACTGAACTTCACTTTTGTGCAAAATTCTCTTGAGATTAAGTCATTCTGACCTCTTATTCTTTTGACACACTTTGCATTATACTTTAATAGCTTAATAGTAACATCTTGTTTCATTCGCGTGAAAAGCTGAATGTAAGGTCCTCGCATTTCATTCTTTTCCGTTCTCAGTTTAGCTCTAGCCGGAAAAGAATGTATCTTCTTATTCGTAGTTTCTCTCTATTTCTGTTTCTCTAAATCTCCCCCCCCCCCCCCTATTGCCCGCATCTCTTCAAATCGCACTACGCATCGGTTTTGATGTTATTTGAATCTCTGTTGATTTCCATCATCATAAAATGTGCCATATCTTTCTTGACATTCCCTTGAAAGGAAAATGTGAATGAAAGGAAAATGCAACCGCAAAAAACAAAAAAGTAATTTCTTCGAACAAAAATGAAAAAGTAAAAAACTTCATCATTCGTATCGTATACTCTACATCGTGTACTTCACAATTAGAAGTAATTTTCTTATGGCGCTACAGACAAATTTTATCACAACCCATAAAACATTATCTATTCTATGCTTATGTTCCCGTTCGAGATGCAGAAGGGGACCTGAAACAGCACGTGACAGGCCAGTCTTCCCACAAACCTAAACCAGACTTGTTGAGACAGAGACGGGCTCCAGGCATGGGAAAATCGATACCAGTCCTGCCCAGATCACAGAAATACAGGACATAGATGGGAGCTTGCTCGGTATTATCAAAATGGGAGGGGGGAGAAGCAGTACACCCGTGGATTATTTGTGTTAGGTTGACTTTTTTCTTTTCTTTGCCACAAAATCAAAATAATGGAGGACAAGTTTCTTTCCAGGAGAGCTAAACGTTGACAGAATAATGCTAGGAAGTGTGCATAGCATTTTAAGAATAACGTTAGGTATAAAGCAATAATTCTAAATGCCTTGGTTTTCCCTCGGTTAAGATTCATCTTCTACACTTCTTTGTGGAAACACAGTAGAGCAGTTTGGTAAAACCAAGAGCAGAAAACTAAATTTTCAAGAAATAAACAACATCAGCAACGAAACATCTATGGTTAAAAAACCTGCGTCATTGCCATTTGCCATACACAATTTTTCACTTTAAAACTAAAAACATGAAAAAAAAAACACTAACGAAAAAGTTGAGTTTAAATAAAGTAATCAAATTAATTTTTTTTCTCAAATACCGGTAGTTTTACTGGAGTGGTCAACGAACGAATAGTATACCTTCATGATAACTCATAAACATCTTTTGAAATAGACAAAATGGCTTAAATGCATTCTCGATTTGGATGACTTAAATGATTTTTTTATAAACTTTACATAACATGACGTTGAGTTCGATTGAGTGTATACAATATCGGACCCTCTTCAAAATTATTCGAGTCTAACAGTTAAACACACTAATGAAAGCAATTTGGTAAAAAAAAAACCCTATAAGAAAACTTATAACAATGTGGAGGTCGAATATTGGTTAAATAATTTCCACAAAATTTATAATTCCCTTCCTTAATGAAAACCCCTAAAAAGAATTAACCTCTTTTTTATTTTTTATGCTGCCATTCTTACGAGCCTTCGATAATATAGAAATCTATTACGTTTGGGCCGATGGCCTTATATACTGAATAAAATCAATTCCATTCAATTCAATTCAAATCTATTACGTGATTAGCTACACTGACAGTACTGTTTTTGGTATATGATTGAAATCAATATTGGCTCGTAATAAATGGTGGCAGCACGCTTTTTATATATTTTAACTATAAAAATATTACCCCTCACCCGTAGTTTCTAAGTTCATATACATGCAATTAATCTTTCCAAACTTTAGCATAATAGATACAGAAGCAAAAGTCTTTAAATTTTTAGCATAAATGCAGCCCAAAGGGCTGAACACTTTAAACTGCTTGAAAGAATATCGGTTGTTTTAGAGAAATTCACAACAAAGAAAAAAGGTTTCGGGCATTTGGCTCAGTAAGCAGGCATCCCCTAAGAGAGGTCATACCCTAGTATTCGATGAAAATAGAGAGAGAGCTATGTTTTGCATTTCGGCCCCAGCCTTGACAAAGTATTTCCACTTTGATGGTCTACAAAAAAGACTGTACGTATTATTACGAAATTTTTATGTCACTTAATTAGAACGAGCTCTAAATCTGATTAAAACAAAACAATGAATCCCTGGCTCTTGTACTTGATCTATAGACATACGGGTCAACAATGTCTTCTTAACAGACGCCACATTTTAAAAAAGGAACGTGCACATTATTTTATAAAAACCATAACAATTCTAACATTTTCATAAAGACTCAAATGTTTACACATATTTACTACACACATATAAACTTTTAAAACTAAAAGATTCAAGGCTGCAGAAGCTGAAGACAAATTAAAGTATCTTATAGGGCCTACCATAATTTTTTTTGTCTGGCAAGCGGCCCCAGGAGACCGTTTGACGGAAAATCTTCATAAAATAATCATGAAGCAAATCTCAACAGGCATTATCAATGACATTAAAAGTTAAGAAAAACACAGATCGCATCAATAGAGAATTTAAGGCGGTTGTTATGACAAATTTCATATTTTTTCCATAGGAAGACAAAGAGGGTTGTGATAAGAGAGAGAGGGTAGCAGAAAAAAGACCCACTGATAGTCAGAGATGCATGGAGAACGACAGATTCATAGAGATATAGATATTATGTAGTTTAGAAAAACAGGCAATCGGCGCGTTTCAAAGAGAGAGATAGAGAGAGATAGAGAGAGATATATATAGAGAGAAATATATATAGAGAGAAATAGAGAGAGAGAAATATATAGAGAGAGAAATAGAGAGAGAGAGAAAGAAAGAGAGAGAGAGAG
>BMAT01009554.1:97965-108024 GCA_019649035.1 Elysia marginata | reverse complement strand
GCACTTTCACAGCGACTTCTCCTGTAGTTTTGCCGAGACCTAGTTTTTTCATGAGCTTGCATTAATATGCGTGGGTTTATCTTCAGCATCCACATATACCCTTTTGTTCTTTGTAAGTGTTTCTTTTCTTTCCACGTTTATAATGACAGACATTTTGTTTATTTCAACACATCATGGGCATGGAAAACCATAAAAAATTAAATGAACATTCTACAAAAGCAAGAAAAATGCAACCTTTGTTAATCAGAGAAAGAGCACATGTCTGTACTTTAAAAAAATGTTAAATTTAAGCAAAATTAGTGAAATCCTGTCTACGTGCATGCACCGAAAAAAAAAACAGTTTTTTCATATATAAAAAGATTGCCTTCTGGTGCAGTAAAGGGGGTAGGGGCTACTTGTGAAAAACAAGCTTCCATGGGAGTGACACGAGACAAGGTCACACAGTTATTGCAATAATTGTATGTATGCATAGGCCCCCATTGTGAAGTTGAGCACTTTAATTGACCCTTTTTGTTTACACAGGAGATGAAGATTTACGGTGAGTTAGGTGGTTTCATTTGATTGTAATTTGACAGATGATTCAAGTAGATTGTACAGCATTGTGAAACTGTTATCAGCGAATTCTATATTGGTGTTCTTTTAGTTCGGTTTTGGTTGGGTTATTTTTGCCTTGTATACTTGATATTCGTAACATTTATCATCCACATAGTCATCTTTTCTGTTTATGCAGCTAGTTACACAGTTTTCTTGCCATTGTTTTTTCTGCTCTATGTTCTTGTGGCAGTCCAATGTTTCGGTTTAATATCTATCTATTTATCTATAGGTTGGTCTGTCTGCCTATCTATCTGTCTATATATCTATCTATCCACCTATCTATCTATCTATCTATCTATCTATCTATCTATCATCTATCTATCTATCTATATATCTATCATCTATCTATCTATCTATCTATCTATCTATCTATATAAATTATCTATTTATCTATGTATCTATCTATCTCTACTTTCACTTTATATTTTAGGCATTTTTTGATTACTTATACATTCATACTCTTTTTTTTTCTTTTCTTTGTTTATTTTTTCTACTCCTTTCGTTTTCTTTTATTATAACTCCTTCACACACACACACTCACACCCACTGTGTCTTCTCTATCTACGACTATGTCTCTCTTTTTCTCTCTTTTTTCCTCATGATCTACAGGCATATACAACGTGAATCTGGAAATCCAATGTCAAACACAATGCACTTTTAAAAAAATATTTATATATAAATGCACTCAGTTTGGGTTTGAAAAAAAATATGTACACAACCATGGAAGCTAAACTTTTAAAACAAAGGTGACAATAAGGGGCATAATAAAATAATACATATGGATTAACTCTTTTATTGCGGTTGTTTCCCTTTGTTGAAATGCTTGGGTGGTTTCAACCATACAGATAGTGCCAGCTAATAATAAATGAATAGTAAGGTGCATTTTTTTGTCCCTTAAGTTTCTGATCAACTAGATTATTATTGCTAGTCAAATGCACTGTAAATGGCGATAACCTAGAAATGTTAACAACTTCTTATCAAAGCAGTACCAAGAAAAAAATTACACTGTCAAAAAACTTTGTAATAAAACCGTGTGGTTTGGTACTTTCTTTTTTCTGTGATAAGAAAGTTCAGTTTCAATCGATAAAAAACCTCTCATGCATGTCCAACTCATTAAATGATCTATTCGCACTAGGCCACAGCAGATTCAATGCTTCCAAAAACGTATTTAGTCTATTCATTTGACCACCACTTTCGACGGCCAGTTTTTCTGTTGAAAAGGCACGCTTTCCTTCAAGTTGCTTAGAATGTACCGACAATATTTGGAACTGATTTCATGTACAAACGAGTTTTGCACATTTTCAACGCAGTATATCGTCCCAAGATAGAAGACTAAATAAAAGTAAAATCTTTGTATGTATAGATAGTTTTTTTTTTTGCCACCACACATAAAGTTAAGCGAACTTTATTAACTTTTAATCGATGTCTTTAAAACGTTTAATAGTTTTCTTCAGAAGTTCTTTTGTCATCAAAATGTTCAGATTCGAAAATGGTCAGGATCAGACTAAATAATTATTGAAATGAGCTGCTTGAAACACTTATAATTACAGTCCCCAATGACTAGAGAACATAGAAAGCTTTTTATCGAGTGTCATTGGTCTTTCAAATGTGTTGCAGTTTTCCTGCTTCATGAATATTAAGACTAGAATAGACAAGATGCGAGGTGCGTGTTATTTTTAAAGTAAAATAAAAAAGATATTTTATTATGCTTATATGATGATTCAAAGAATCAAGACAGTTAGTTACAAATGGATAAATAGAGTTTTGCAAAGGAAATAGCCACCGCCTCCGGCCTGGCCATTTAAAGAAACAGCTTACTCACTGAATGGTACTGCTAAATAGACATCAGAAAGCGAAGGTCTTTAATAAACTTCTTTAAGCAACTTGCCAATCGAAACGAGGGGACTGGTTTTGATTATGCTAAAGGCATAATTATTCCAGCAAAAATGTATTTTCATAATAATAAAGAGCAATGCAGTTATTTCACAAAGATCTTTTCGTTATCTAAAGTCATACTATCTGCGCGTAGTGGTCTTATGAAACAGTCAGATAGTATGTGATGAAAAGTTCTAGAATACAAGTTGCAGGGAGAAGAGGAAGAGCAGCGAGAGATAACAATACTAACAGACATCTTCATAAGAATGATGTAGTCCTTATACAATTTTACGGTCTTGTTGATACGTTCTTGAAACAAAGGTAAATTAATATTAGTATTACTTTCATCAACTCATTATTAAGTATTGATTGTTTTCGACGTTGATTTTTTTCATACTGAGTGCTGTGTTGTGCGTTTTCATAAAATGTTTTTGCCCTTTCCTTTATTCATCACCTAACCACAATTTTTCCGTGTTTGACATGTATTGGTCAATAGCTTATGGTTGTCTCCAAAATGATAACCTTTACAATAAAATTAAAGCGCGGTTTCTCTATTTGTATAAAAAAATATATTAATTAACTCCGTTTCCCATTTTTTGGTTTAAGATTGGTCTTTTATTACGGTATAATCTTTAGAAGATACTTACAAGATGAACATTTCCACCCCAAAGGTAGCCTCCTCTCGCTGTATAGCTTTCCAGGACTGTTTGATGGAGAACACCTGGCGTACAGTCAGTCCACATCTAAACACAAGGTTCTGCTGGCCACTCTTGCTGCCTTTGTCAAGCTCGGAAAAGGACTTTTGTTTTTTGGGTTTCTTCCCAGGTTTAGGCACTTTCTTGGCGGTGTTGTTGTTGTCGCTACCACCAGCAGCACCTTCACTGGTGGTGCCTGCATCCCCGCCGTTTCGAGCACCATCCCCGTCTTCATCGTGTCTAAATCTATTTACCAAAGGAATACAACTTAGGCGCTTAAGAAGAGCTTGGACCCTCTTGGAATGAGCCATGGTGTCATTCAGATGATTCGCTTGTTCACTACCTAGGGTTATATCCTCCTCCTAACCCAATAAGTATAATTTTCTGTGCTAGAACTGGCTACGTTCGTACTTGTAGTTTTCGATCACTTCAATATCGCAGGGGAGAGCATATTAAAATGTTACGTTTTAACCACAGTTCACTTTAGAATTGAATTTAGATTACAGTTTTCAACCACAGTGGTTCGGTGGCACCTGAGGTGCCAAATTGATTTTAATGTCCAAAACAGTGAATAGGTTCTTTGTCAAACCATTGCTCAATCAAGTGTGACGTGTATTCGAAAATAAGATTTAGTATGGTGGCATTGACAGCAACGCAGACATGTCTCTCTTTCCCTTTCACTGTTCACGTTTACTGTGTATAGTCTACCAGTGGTAAACAAGTTTAGCCTCTTTGATCTTTTCTTCTCTCCTGGCAAACTCGATTCCACTCTAAAGAACTAGCTAGAGCCATAGTAGGGACAAGAATTAGATCTTAACAGCTCAAGCTTGAAAACATGTCGTGTTTATTAGAAAATATTCACGTTTAAAGCACTAAAGTAATTTTTTTTTGTACAGTATTTTTGTCCTATTAAACGAGCTAAAAGGTTGCGCACGTGCTCAACAGTCGCGTGGTCTAGTAGACGATTGTACAATTCAAACAGTCTAAGACGCAGGGGTAGAAAAAGAAATAAAACGGGGGGAGGGCATATTATTTACCACGAAAAATATACCTGCAGTACCAGGCTCACAGAAAGAGAGAGAGAGAGAGAGAGAGAGAGAGAGAGAGAGAGATGAATAGAAGGCAGGGAAAAAAGGAATAGGCTTAAAACAGAACGCCATAAAGCAAAAGATCAGTGTGAACACTGAGTTCAAAATGCTTATTAAATATTAAAGAATATCTAGCAACGCAACTGCTTTATGGGACATCTAAAATGCGATTGAAAGTTACCTTTCCAGCAAATGAAGCAACATGAGCAGGAATACTTTTTTTTTATCATTACTCAATGCCATTGAGTAACGGACCTGTCTAGAAAACTTGAACAAGAAAGACACATTCTAATTGAATAGCCTGGATCAAAACGGCACAACAGTGCTAGATATAATTATTATGCCTCACCCGACCGCCAGTTGATCGTTGAAAAGAATTTTTGCGATAAGCTTTTGTGAAACCACATAAGAATAAGAATGGAAAAATAATTATTTTGTTTTCTATGGTAATTAGCTTTTACGTCTATCTCTTACAACTATTTTAGCCTCAGTGCAAAAGATACAGATTTAAATGAATCCCCTGTAAAGGATGTCCTTTGATATGGCTTGGTTCAACTGGTATGATTTAAATGTATCTTAGAAATGAATGCAAGTTTTGCAACAAATTCCATTGATTTTTATACAGCAAACTTATAATCAGATCCAATTGAAAGTGCCTGGTTCCTGATTTGAGAAAAAAGAAGGAAAACTTCCATCAAAGATGTTTATAATTACCACAACGTTTTCAGACTTATGGCAGTTATCACATACAGCTCCTCACACAATCTGTAAGAAATCTTAAAACTGCAATATTGTATAGTAAAAATATATTTAGCAAACAGCACACACACTTCCACTAAAAAAAAATCCAATATGTGTCTGGTTTTTTTTCTATAACACATTAACGTTCTTGCACTTTATAACCGGTATAGTACGCTGGAAGCTTTTGTTTAGGATCGGTGCCGTTCCCAGGCCCGTCGTGTTCGATCATTCACCCACTTACATTATGCCAGTACTAATCTCCCACAAAGTCTGGCTCTTGTTTGTCTTACCCCGGCTAGGTATTTTGTGTGTGGCCAGAAAACAAGGTCGCCATGATTCATATGTCCCCGACTCCAGTTGAATGAAACAGTAGGTTACCTTTTCTTCTCCGAAAACCCCACTGATAAGATTATAGTGCTTCAACCCTAGACTATATAACATGGGCCACGGTATCGTTAATGGTAGCTGTTTTTTTTCCAGACTTTCTGAATAAATTATGTCTGGCGTTCAATGTGAAAGAGTCGAATGTCGCAATTTTCCCTTTTTTAAAAGTTGTTGAAGAAGAAATTTTTTAAGCTTCCAAACGCAAGAAAAAAATTCAAAAAATTATTAATCTTTTGTGGAAAGATACTAAAATTTTTGTCGGTTCGAAACATGAAAAAAAGAGAAAATTGACCTTAGAATGATATTTTCTCACAGAAAAAGATTCCGGCTTTCGGCTCATATTAAAGTTTTCAAGGAAGACAGAAAACTAATAATTACGAGCCAATAACTTTGCGAAACAAAACAACAGTTTTACTTAATATAGATGTTTAACAAATCAGAAGACAAAAAATGCAATGCATCTTTATGAAAGCTTATGTACTTCTGTACGTTTCATCAAAGACATTTTGTCATAAACAATAACTTAAGAGACTGAAAAAAAATTAAAAAGCAAATACCGGTACTCAATTACAACGTGATCTTAAAGCAAGCGGGATGTTGAGAGTTTTCCTTAGGCAGCGTCTTAGTTTTTAGTCTAAAAAAATAATAAAAGATGCTTAAACTTAGAGGTAAGTCTATAGCAAAAAGGTTTATATGCTTCTTTTTTTTTTTTGCTCTGAAAGCACTACCATATATCTTTTCTGTTGTGTACTTTTAAATAACTTGAACCATGGATTTTAGGAAGAACGGCATGCATTTCGGAAACAGATTCAGCACATCTGAAAGAAACTAATTCGACAGTGCTGTGCCTAAACCATACCGACATAGACTTTTAATCCATATTTGTATGTAAAAGGAAAAACTTAGTTTTATCATTTTAAGCAGCACCCTCTGAAGCTAAAAGAGAGGATGAGTCTTGCCCTAGTGTCTTATGTTTTAAGTTTATTGTATTGCTTTATAGGTAGGCAATCGCATTAATTTTCAGCTTTTTCATAACTGCAACGTAATATGAATCGAATTTTTGGTGAGAGAGTATTGCGAATTTTAAACATCAAGGTAAATGAGATAACTTTACAAAATAAAAAAAGTTTACTACTACCAGCGTACGAAAGCTTTGAAACTGTAAAGATCTCCCCTAAATAAAAGCCACGCTGTAGAAGTCAGACTGAATGTATGTAGACATGCTTCTAATCTGACATAATAATAGGTCCGAAGGGCTACGGACAATGGACGATATGTGAAACATACTGGGGTGATATTACTAGCAAAACAAGAGTTATCGTTCTCGGTGAAAAGTTCATGTCCGACTCAACACCTAAAACAACGCTTTCATAGTGTTGTCGACAACAGAGCACTTCTTTTTAAATTCATTTATAACTTAAAGTGTAATTACTTTAGTACATTATAACTAAAAAAATTGCCCCTTGAGAATAACAATATTTTAGTTGCTATGACTCTAGTTATTCTGAACATTTATAATTCTTCTTTCGACTAAACCCATTAGGGGCAGCTGGCAGAGTGATAACTCGTCGGGCTCGAGATTTGGAGGTCGTGGGTTCGATTCCCGACCATTCCATGTTGCACCAGTCCACGCACCTGTAAAATGGGTTGACAGCTACAAGCAATTCTTGAATTCGTGATACGCGCCTGCAACACCTTGCATAAGGGTTAAAATGGCCTTTAAATTAACGAACTGTTCTGCAGGGGAATCAGCGGCGCGGCTCTGTGGCGGCTCAGTTACCTTGAGCAACGAAGCCAAATTTCCCGAAAGGGGTTAATACAGTGTATAAAAAAACAAACGGCTTCAACATTACATTTAGCCCAAAAGCAAAATTTGTGGGCAGAAGTTCATGCGAGTGAATGATATTCATCTTTAATAGAATGTTGCACGAACTTATCAAGAACTATTAAGATAATCTGGTGGTTTTTTTAAAGATATGTCCACACTAAAGAACATTATTAATAAAGGAATTAAGCAAAACAAATAAAAATACTTTTAAGATTGATTTCGAGAAACGATAAGCGCACTTCAGCGTCACCTCTTTTGTGCCGATTGCATTTGCTTCCAGTAAAAAAAAAAGAAAAATTTATAAAACCTGTATTTAAATAAAAAAAATAAAAAGGTTGTTTTTATTAAACTCTGTTAAAAGTATACACCCCTAAGAGGTTGCTAAGATCAAGATTAGTGCAGACAAGAGCCTTATGATAAAGCCTAAAGTCTCCCGTAAAATATAAGAAAGATCCTTTTTTCAGCCACCAACCTCTCTCCATTCATAAAAGAAAATGTACCCCCCCCCCCCGAGGGGTTCAAAACGCTTTTTAAAGACCTATATTTTTACCTTGGAAATTTCAGTGAATTTGCTCTGATTGCTCTTTACGCATTATGTCTTAATCATTGTGCTATTGTGTTGCCGTTAGTTTTTAATTCCACTGCAAAGCGTCTAGGTTTGCTCATAGCGTGGTTTGGCGCTATAAAGATATAATTTTTAATTTTTATATCACTATTACTATTATTATTACTTTTGAGTGTTCACTACTCATTACAACTACAAAAGGAGTGAGTTCACTCGAATGAAAATACATATTACTCAAGTCCAAAAAGTAATCATGTTCATAGAAATACAAAGATTGATAAATAGTCTAAAATTGTATATGGGAAAAAAACTTTCACTGCAATCAATTATTAGCGGATAAAGAATGATTTGGCAAGAGACAAATTTGCCACTTTCATGAAAAGAAATTGATCATCAAAATAATAATCTAAGCTGATTAGGACGTGTTTTGGTGATGGAATAGTGAACTGCTGTCTGGGCTTTGAAAACCCATGTGATTGTATTCAATCTCAGCTCCAGCCAATTATTAAAAGCGTTTACCCAGTTTTTAGAAAACGTGATGAACTACATATACAATTATTATTGCGTTCTCGATTTATCATATCCATGAACTCTTCAGAGAAGTTCACGGTCACGCCATTGATTGAGTACATTAAGATTGCTCACACACATTGTGATTAGCACAGAAAATTAGAAGGTATGTTCAAAGCAAAACGTTGATCAAGAGTTTACCAGAAAAAAAAGCATTGTACATTGTTCGTAAGGAGTGTCACAGAAACCGGCGAATTTACCTGCGCATCGCATGAAAGGGATGTATTTATGCCCAATGTTTACTACGAATACCACGCGAAATGGCCAAATTTTATTGCATATAAAGATATGAAAGGAAAAACATGATGGAAAAACACTTTAACTAAAAAAAGCGTAATTGGTTCACTTCCAAGAATAGACTGTTGAGAGAAGATATTTTGCTGATAAATGAAAAAGGACGCTAATCTTTTTCTACGCTGAGAATTTTTAATTAGTGTACATGGACACAATGTTTTTGCCGTTTGGAAAGATTCAGTGCAGATAAGTATAAAATAGGCACATATAAACATTAATACTAAAATCAAGGACGGGATTTTCAGTATACAATAGTTTAACTCAAACATATAAGGCCTGTACAGATTTTTGTGAAGGTGCCAATAAAATATTGTTATTCGATATGGGTATGCTTATAAAATTTGAGGCTGTTTTACGAATTCACATAATCGTACTATCAAAGCCTATTTAAACATTATGAAATATGAGAAACAAAATTATCAATGTGAGCAGACATTTTAAATTATACCACAACAGAGGTTCATCAATAGGTTTCCACCATGCGCGTGAAAATCTTCTGTCAGGAATTTTTTACAGGAATAACGATGTGTTAATATTTGAAACTTGTATTTGTCATTAAGTCTTTTAGTCTTTAGAAGCATATGAAAAGGGTTTATGATTATATAAACTTCTTTTTTTGCTAAGTATCAAAATAGAAGTAGTCGTTTATTCTATTTGAAATGTCATTTAAATTTGGGGTTTGGTTTTTTATCCTAGACTGATTATCTTGTATAGTAATTGGGCTCTTCCACATCTAGATTTTACATCAAGATTCCGATGAGGTAGAAGAAGAGGGAAAGGGTGAAGGGATATTTTTTCTTACATTATAGTACTGAGGGTAAAAAGCAGGGAAGTGGAGAGGTTGATAGTCACAGAAATAGATAAACGGTCTGGAAAAGGGGGGAGAGTGTTCAACCGTAAAAGTTTGGTCGGGCTGATAACAGACAAAAAAGAAATAATATTATATATTATATAAGATGAGAACAGAATGATATGGAACTAAATAAAGAAAGAAAGAACGGAAACAAAAAGGAAATTGAGATATGAAACTAGGGTGTCAAATCTTGCATGAAAAAGATATAAGTAGATTTAGGATAAGATAAAAAATAAAAACATTGTTTGTTTAAGATAGAGAGGAAAGAAAGAAAGAGTATTGAGAGAAAGAAAGAAAGAGAGAGAATTGGGTCAAAGAGAGAGAAAGAGATAGAGAGAGAGAGAGAAAGAGAATTTGAATTTGAATTTGAATTTTATTTTATTTTACAACGGTAGCAAATAAGGCACAGTGCCTTTTTTCATTTGGCCGTTAAATATAAACATTATATTAAACATTATATTATTACATAATGAAATATCTGGAAAAAATCAAAGGAACTATATAAATTGAAAAGTAATTGTAAGCTAAGCAGGAGAGAGAGAGAGAGAGAGAGAGAGAGAGAGAGAGAGAGA
>BMAT01009554.1:40537-61392 GCA_019649035.1 Elysia marginata | reverse complement strand
TTTTTGGCAAATTAAATTCACATGCTAGATAGCTTGAGTATCTTCAATAAATTTGACTTAAACAAAGCTTATTAACTTTGCCTGAGAATATAGAACTGGCTCAAGAATACAGAAAATAATAGTTGAATTAGATATCAAAACTTACATACACAATTTGCAGCAAAGTATCCAATGCAGACAAGGATTATGTTGTCGAATCATAGAACACAGAGTATGACCTTTCCATCCATCCAATTTATGAAGTCTAAACAATTTTTTGTTATTCGATGCTGCATAAAGAATCAATTGACTTTTTTTTCCTAAGCCAATCACAAAAAAGACATTAGAATACTGGCTATACACCTAAATGGTTAACTTCAGGAACTCCTTCTAGAAAAAGAAATTGATTGATTTCAATGCAATACAAAAATGAATTTTTTAAATTAACTATAATCAAACACAGTTGAATACGCCAGAAGCTTATCAAATAAGTTATTTTGCCAGACTTTTGTTCATGTGAAACGTGTTTAGATTTAAGCAGTTCGTGATGACATATTATTGTTTGGCCTTGTCTTTTTTTTTCAAGGATGTCTCAAGTGTTGCTTGCGCTGAAAAACATAAATTAAGAAATCACGTAAGGTTTGTAAGCTCCCATTTCAAACACCCAGTAGACGTTGATCCCAGTAGACGTGATCTGAGCCGAGCGTAGAGAGAGAACCCTTGGTCTTATTCGCAAGTTTGGTGTCACGTCATGTTATTAAAAATGCATACGGTCATTGCCACTTAAGTGCGGTCGCTCATGCAAACAAAAGCATTTTGGTAATTTAGAAAACTGTGCTCCTACGACTAGATCTAGTTTGCATTTCTGCGAAAACATTCTTACCCTTTAAATGCGTCACCTCTCTATTGTGTTGGATGGGAGTGAACTAAGGAATTCCAAAAAATGTTTTGACTCAAAATGTATCTTTGAATATCACAACTGTAGTAAAAAAAAGTTTTAGGATCTTACGATTGTGCTTTGAGGTTGCTTTGATTCTTTATTTCTTTGAACACTACTATGCTGTTTATTCATTTGGAAAAATCACTTCCTTCTTGCCTCGACAGATTCTGGAATTTACAATTGGGTAAACAGATAGAGGAAGAAAAATCCCTATAGCTACTGGCTATGGTGTTGCAAGTTTTGATCGTTCGTAACGGGACAAGTACCAATAGCCATAAATGCCAATTAAACTTTCACAGCTTATATGATAGAATAGAAGTAGAGTGGAAAGATTAAAACTGGCCATTCTCCAGAAAATGAAGTAAAAGAGGTACAAAAAACATGATAAAAATACCGTTACGTTTAGAAGTCAATACCTCGTAACCAACGGTTCGAATCACGATCTATATTATATATTAGGATTGAGCTGACTCAATGTCAAATGTAACATAAATACGATATTTTGTATAGTTTTAAGCTTGTTATAAAACGACACATGTTGAATCATATTGTTCCTGATGCTGATAATGTAAGTTAAATCGATGTATTTCATGTTTATTCCTGATAAACAAGCCACCCTAGCGCTACTAAATATCAGTAAGCCTTAAGCGGATGATTATTTAAAATTAAAGGAACAACTTTTTTAATTCCCGAAAAATTATATCGTCAAAAGATCAAAATCAAACAGAAAAAAACGTTCATTTTTTCAGTTGTAGCTACACTAGAGAGAGTTCATACGTATGAAGTGGATGGGGATAGTGTTAATTGTTTATATTTTGATTTAAGTTGTGGTCGGTGCTGTTCGTCCAATGATTACTGAAAATTTAATCTTTTTTTTCTAAAGAGCCCGAAAGTTTTTGTACCAGATGTCACATACAAAAAGCAACAACAACAACAACAAAAAACTACATACTTACCTTGAAAAACGGTTTTTTTGTTGAGATTTTCAATTAGAAAAATCCAAACAAATATACAGTTGCCATAATTATTGTTTAATAAAACGTAAGGAATGATTAAAAGTTTTTTTTATATAAAAGTGATTGAAGCTATATTACGAATGATCAGCGCCATAAATTAGTGCCTAGGTCTAAGTAAAAAAAGGCACATTCTGATGATTAAACAGGCCAGCAATTATTATTTTTGGAGGTTTTTGAGAGGGACTTGCCTTATTGAAGATACCATTGTGTACTGTTACAGTTACTTTAGACTGCAAAAGGCCAAATAGTCCTTGAGACACCCCCCCCCTTCCCCCACCCCTGAAATACAGGTATAGGTTAATGATTGACACGTGAAACCTTTAGAAAATCTGGCAACGAGAACGTGCTGTTCTGAGAGTTTTTATTTATCTAAACAGCAGCAGCCACAGAGGCCAGAGAAAGTCTACTGCGCAGGTCAATATCAGTTCACCTACTCTGTCTCTCCTAAATATGTCAAGGAACGGGAATTTATAGCGGGTCAAACCAAAGCTCCGCGAACAAAGGAGTCAACCGACAAAGCTATGCGACTTAGAAAAAAGGCTTTAATCTTAATCTTATCGCGTATCAAAAGTTTGGAAATGTTATATGTTTTGCTACATTATGCAATGTCAAAATTATGAGAAGTAGTTCTTTCTATTACTCAGGACTAATCACCGGTATTTTAAACATCAAAAATATTTAATTCTAATAAAAAATTTGAATTTCTTTTTCACATTATATTGGTCTTGTTTGTTTCCTCTGTTTACTTTCGAGTGTACTTACGGCTAACGTCTTTTTTCTTGTATTTAATAATGAAAACGTCGTGTTTTTTTTATTTTTCATATTCCTCTGCTAATGATTTTTGACAGGGTCTATAGTTGTATCAACTTAAAACAGCACCAAAGCCTATAACTTAAAACTTAGATGAGAAATAATGTGATAGGAATTCACTTCACTGCCGTTTTTTGGTGTTACTGCTAAAGCTAAATTGGGTAAAAAAATTTAGCAACTATATCCTAAGTGTCAGGCGAGGAAATTGGTCCAAAATAAACGGTTACAGGCAATATAAACTACAAGATAAATGTATCGTAATTACTGGACGCTAATTCCGTTAAGACCTAGATTACACATCAGCGCCCTATCACTGTCTGTAGAAACTCTCTCTCTGGAAACACCGCTGACCGTGCTAGAGCAATAGATTCCATTAATCTCAGAAACAGACCAGGCCTAGGGGGAGGAGGGCAGGACAAAATCAGAATCTAAATCAATGCTGCATGGGCTGGGACTCAAGGGAGTTCTGCCTCTCCGCCCATGGCGAAAATATTAGAGGAAGAGAGAGAAAAGAGAGAGAGAGAGAGAGTAGCGGGGAATGGAGGTGAGAGTTGCTTATGCTGTGGCAATAAACACCTAATAAAGGTTCCAACGATGATAGCACAACATCGGAAAAATGTTGGTTAGTCTAGCTTAA
This sequence comes from Elysia marginata, assembly GCA_019649035.1. Lineage (NCBI taxonomy): Eukaryota > Metazoa > Mollusca > Gastropoda > Plakobranchidae > Elysia > Elysia marginata. The sequence continues at coordinate 58,010 of BMAT01009554.1, read as the reverse complement.
GATATGATTTTATGGGTGGGTAGTTCAAGCAAATGAAGAGAGAGAGAGGGGGGGGGGCAAAAAGACAGAGAGAGACAGAGAGAGGGAGAGAGATACAGAAAGAGACAGAGAGAGACGGACAGATTAGGTGAAGAAAGGAAGAAGAGAGTAAAAGAAAAGTGCTCTTTTCAAAGTATGAAATTCGTCATTTAGAGCAATAATTATCCGTGTTAGTAGGTTTTCTTTCAGCTAACACATTAAGATTCAACACTTCACACCTTGGTTGAATTAATTCATCTATATACTGCACGTATTGTTGTGCTTGATTTGCCTTTCCTAAAAAAAACTCTATGCGCATCATTTGTCCACTTGCAAGGAAGTTTAATAACAAAGCGTTTTTTCCCCCCAATTTAATATCAAACATGGGTTAGCCCCGCTCCTCATCCTAATCAGTGGACATTGGCTAGGTAAAAAGAAATTAACAGATCTGCTTCAAAAAATTATGCCCTAAACGACGACCTTTGTAGTTATGAAAATTGTACTTTTCTGTCAAACTTTCCCTACGGGGTACGCAAATCTATTGAGGGCCAAGACGTTGATGACCCCGACAAGCTCGCAGATATAGAAAACAGTTACTACGGAAACGCTGACATAGATAAATGAAATTAATAATGATGGTACAAATATACCCGGTCCGCTCTTTAACATTTTTCATGTAAATCAAATTTCTCACGTATGAATTTTTAGGTAAAATAATATGCTGTTAGACGAAAAGTAATGACCCTGTCCCACTCTTTAATGTCACACAAGACAAGAGAATACTGATAAACGAAATAAAACATAAAAAATCCTCGCGACATGAAACTAATGGACATGTACAAAAACTTGAAACTTTATAAAGACAACAAATATATTGACCAGACAAAATATGCAACTTACATATTTCATTCTCAATTAAATAAAAAATGTATAGGAAATACCATTCATTAATATGATATGAATTTGCATTTGCAATCATTAACCTTTGTTGATAGAGCTGTTTCTCTTCGAACGAGATTCCAGGATCAAGTCAAGACCGGTTGACAAGCATTGATTGGAAAAGTTTTCATCCTATGACCATAACCATAGGCCGCACAAAAGATTTTCCTACGGAAAAAAAATGATTTTATTGTTTTCAGGTGCCGAAAATGTTCAATTTTCGTTTCTCTCAATCTAAGATAAAAATTAACCAAATTACTTTGTATGAATTAAAAAAAAGATAAGTTTTTTTTTTAAGCTATTTTATGAAAAAAATTTACACAAATAGGTTGGAAAATGGGCCTTGACATATTAAAGGAAATGTCGAGTTTGCATATAAAGTTAAGAAGTTATTCAGGAAAAGAAAGAAGTAAGAGAGTACGTGATTGGCGGATATATAGATGAGGAAAGTGAAGATAAAGGACTAGATAGACACCTTGCACAAAGAAGGATAGAGGGAGCCATCGGGAAATAGAGAAATGAACAAAATGGGCATCGAAACATTCACTTACATATAGAAAACGAGCTAGGGTCAGAGAGAAAGGGGTAGGGAACGGAACCGATGGACGGGTAGACTGAACAAGAGATAAAAATATTTAGAGATGGGACTGGGGCCCATAGATGGAGCGATAAGAAGAGGGAAATAGAGAGAAACAAACTGACAGACAGATAGATAGAGATGGTGAACTCCCCATGCAGATAATCGATATAAAATGTTTGTTTGAAACAGTTCGACAAAAAGCGATAGCACCCAAACACGGAATAGAATTAGTCAGAGTCTGGCCAAGACGCTTTCTGGGCACATAACGCAATAAATATTGGGCGTTATCTGATAAGCGCCATCACTCCCTAGAGTGCAAATTATTGATCTAAGAAGTTGGTCTGAAGCTAACTATATTGTGGGAAGACCTTAGAAAAGTTCTGTCAAACAATTAGGTTTATACTATTTGGTTTGTTTGTTTGCGCAGTCGATGAAGGAATGATTGGAATAAGTAAAAGAGCAGTAGTCAACTCTTTTTAACATCAATTGTTAAACTGTTATAATTATGATTACTTCTTTCATATTGGTATAACAAATAATCCTCCCTCCACTACTACTACAACTACTATTAATACTACTAATACCACCACCACTACTACTACTACTACTACTACTACTACTACTACTACTACTACTACTATTACTACTACTACTACCACTTAGATAAGATCAGATAAGATAATTTTTCATTAATCCCCGTGAGGAAACTAAATGTACATAGCATACTACTACTACTACTACTACTACTACTACTACTACTACTACTTCTACTACAAATACACTGCCTCTGCCACTGCTGTTGCTACTATAAATTTATTTCTATTTTCTTAATACAATCATTTTTACTATCATTTCCCCTCTCCTCGTCCTCTTTTTTCCCTTCTCGACACTGTTAGCGGCATAATGCCTTCGTTTCTTTTCATCTAGAAATTTCAAATTTTACTCAGTGCTGAGTACAAAAAAGATGTCTGCAGGATTTTTTTTACAAAGAAAAACAATGGCAAAAGAAATAATGGACTGTCGCAGTTCACTAGAGATATGCAGTTTATAATTTTAGTTTTATTACCCTTGAAATGATGATTATGCTGGTACATATATATATATATATCAAAGCTACGTGTTTATTCAAAGATTCTAGCTATAATTTGCTTTTAAGCATCTGGAGAAGGATGTACCCTTGTTTCTCTGCGAGTTTTGTTGTAATAATAAGGCAAGTCGTCTTTCAAAGTTTAATCATTTTAAATGTTTGCTTTACATGAAAAAAGTTTTGCTATTTTATTATACACACATAAGAGCCTGTCTCTATATTTTATTGGTTCACTTATAGCTTCGTCTGGGGAAACCATCTCCCTCGTTGCTTGATCGCTGATGTTGTAACGGCGTTGTTACTCTGTCTAGCTCTATTTGTCAGAACAGTAACGATACTCCGCAATTATTCCCCAGAGGCATAGAGGTCAGATTCTTAGTAACTCTACTTTTAAAAACCAAAACTGAATATTAGAATACATCGAATGCTTTTGCTTCTCTGCACACCCCCAACTCCCTCACACATACACACACATACTCTCTCTCTGTCTCTTTCTGTTCGGTCATTTTAGAGATGGTTGTCTAGACTAATTCATTTTAGTGATTGCCTCTTCCTTTTCAAGCTGTAGGTTCTGTACCTTTCTTAGGTTTGTTAAGTGCAAAAAATATACCTCAAACTTATGACAGAGTTATGCTAAAAGTTTGCTGGCTTTTATGATCATCATCTGCATTATCTAAGAAAACTTTGGTTCATAGAAGTTTCTGATGTTGAGAAGCGTTAATTACAAACTATGTAAAATCAATGGTACTGGAAAGACATGTTGTATGTTTTGTTTACCGCACGGTAGGTTGTTTTGTCTGATCTAGAATTAGTTGCAATATTTTTACACTAAGTATAATCACCAAATAACCGTATCCTAATATAAAATCCACTATGATATGAAATATCCTGACCACTATTTTGTTTATGTGCATTGGGAGCGTCTCAAATAGACTTCAATCTAAATTTGAAATACATAACAATGAAACAGAGTTTTGCAATAATTATGAAAATTATTATCCACAAAAACTTTGAGAACGTTATAAAACAGTTACCACTCTGACAAACCGCCCTGTTTTCTATAACTTTCTGTCACCATTCATTTGTTTCATTCTTTAGTACTAAAGAGCACACAGTACATATCGTTGACTAAACAGGCCTACATCTAGATTATAAGACTTTAAAACTTTTTCTGTCTTTCGGCTAGTCTTTGTTTATTGGCAAGAGGACTACATTTTGGTAATTTAAAATACTACTGGTAATTACAATTATACTATAATTCTGTTTTGCAGCAGATTAGAGTTAAGGTCTAAAATTGCTTTCTCATCATTTGTTGGTTTCAACTTAAATGTTTTTCTTCAACTACTCTTATTAACAGAATAAAGTTGTATTTTTTTACTTAAACACACACGAACAGAGTGAGTGAAAGAGGGTGAAAGAGAAAAAGAGACAATTTAAGGGAGAGTAAAATTACTCAGGATGCAGACTGCAGAGAAGCCTTTCTATTCTCGAATGTAGGTTACACCAAGTCAATGTGACATAACGTCAGGTTAAGCCTGCCATCGAAATCTTAAGTGGGCTGTTTAAACAGGAAGATGCTACAAAAACCTCCACATTTTCTCTTTGTCTCAAACTAGATCGACATGGCTTAATATGACTGTATAACACGGCCATAGAAGCTCTATGAGCAAACTAAAAAAACACAAACAGCAATGAATAATTCCGGCTTCTTACCACGGCTGACGTTGTAAGCAACATACTCGTAGTACAGCAACTCGCCTTACCTCCTAAGCTTTCAATGTTTTAGATATTATCATGTCCAGTGAATTGACTACCGGTACCTGATACCAGGAACAAAGAGCGCGCAGATCAGGTAAACGTACTTCTTAAAAACTTCCGGACCCACAAGAAACTTTTTGCCATAGTGAAACATCAATGGTTTCGTACCACTGAAAAAGTTAGAGAATGTAAATCAGTTTTGATTTATTCACTACAAATGAATTCAGTCTAACAATGAAACAAGTTACTCCCACTTTATCCACAAGCTCAGATGAATGATGATCTTACACATACTAATTTTTTTACATAACTAGTGATACTAATAAAGACTTTCGTTTAAAAAAGAAATTCAGATGGTTAACTTTCTTTGGTAATTATTTGTCTTATTGTATTCACGAATATTATTTGTTTCTATGTTTTTCCTCTATCCCTCTTACTATCTTATCTATTTCTCTCTGTCTGTTTGTCTCGGTCCGTTACTCTATGTCTGTCTGTCTGTCTATCCCTCTCTCTTTTTATCTCTCTATACTGCCTCTAAAGCCTACCTGATTGCCTCCACTATCCCCGTCTTGCTTTCTCTCAATGGGCTCTTCTTCCATCTTCATACGTCTTTTGTATCATCCGTTCTACTTCTTTTCCTTTAACCTGAACCGTCCTCCATCTCTTACGTCTCACTTGTCTTCATTTCACCTTTTCCACCGGTCTTCCATAAATCTCCCCATTCTCGCTGTACGGCAATACAGAAATATCCAGCCAGGGATTTCACCACTAAAAGTCTCTCGCCTGTTTGTTTTTCTTCCAAACTTCTACATCAATATTACAACTTTCTCGCTCGTAACTCATCGCTCGAGAAAAAGGTGTTGCCATTTTCACCGAAGACCGGAAAAAAAGTTTTCGTCTTGAACATTGGACTCGCCGGATACGCAGCATCTTAAGCATTTGCTCTATGACTCTTTGTAGCTTGCAGAGGTCATAAACTTTTCATCTTTTAAAAGAAAAATTGTACCCCTGTAATTTCCATTTTTGCAGTGTATTTCAGTTCCAAATATTGTTGAATTTTTACGGATAGTTTAGTTGTGTTGTCCACGTGCAGTTTAGATTGCTTGTTATGAATTTTAGGATCACAGATAATTTTTTGTTATTCTTGCTTTCTCTGAGTTAGAGCATGATTAATTTAAAGTCATAATATCAAGAAAACAAAGAGAAAAAAGCAGAAAGTAAAGTTTATCCTGCAAAATTTGATCATACCTACATTAATAAAGCAATATTCTATAAACTATAAAAATTGACTGTCTTCAAAGTTATGACGTCACATTAGAATTTTTTTTCTAAATACATGTATTATTATACTAGATACTGAAAAAACCTACAATGTAACTGTCGCTTTGTTATTGTAATCTAACAAAAACATTTCTAACTATGGGCAGTGTTTTTAATCTTAAATGCTTGGGAAGCCCAACTACATGTAGTTAGGTAAAACCTTATGAAAGGTCTAGTTGGTTTCCTGCAGAGACCTCCGGTCAATGGCAGTAGATTGGCCATGAACATGACCACAAGTAACAGCTGGGTGTGAAATATCTCATTAACTCTATAACTGGTATTCCTTTACACTATTGTTAGCTAGTTCTTTCATATAGGTGTCCCTATTAAAATGTGTGTAGAACAAATGGTTATGGCAAATGTCCAGGGAGTAAGTTGGGGAGATAGAAGGTTTATTACTCGTCTTACTATGATAAGAATTACTGGCATACTATGGTCATTGAAGAAATTAATGACTGTCAATGAAGAAAAGAAAAGCACCCGTATAATATATCGCTGCTCGATTCTAGACACGGGAAAACAAGAAAGCAATAATATGCAATAAGGGGGAAAACGTGTTTAGATCAATAAGTCAACTATCTACAGAGAAGTGCTTTGGTTGCACCTAGAAGTTAACGACTTTCGTCTGATTGTATCAGCGTTATTTGTATTGAACCATTTGCACATAAATTGTATGGATGAGCTTTAATTTATTTTCTTCGAGGATTTTGCAGGGAGTGCAAGACGTCCCTTGAAATAACTAATGAATTCTTAAAATAAAATGCATGAAAGTTAACACGGCGGTCAACACAACTGGCTATGCTGCAACCATTAGCATAACTGACACTGATTTAAACAGCATGCATTTGTATTTCGTAATAATCATTGCTTCATGAGACATCGAGTTTACCTTACAATATTTTGTTATTAAATTTCTTAAAAACAATAAACTTGACTAAAATAAGTAGATCTGGGATATTTGATTCTTTAACATGTATCCCTGGTTTTCCTGATGAGCTTGCTAAACATAAGTTGCCAAACAAGTTTTGTTCTATCTTTGAGAGTTATCTTTCTACAAAACATGTTGTTTTACAATGATCAAAGTCGTACTATTTTGCGGACAAAAGATTTGTTTGCGAAGAATTATATTAGTTCAATTTGATAAAGTTATTGAGGTCCAACACATACGGCTCTATCGTCCCACAAAAAGCGTAAATTTTGGTTTTCATAATTATTGATTTGTGAATACCGCACTTTGAACAGACTTTTGGAATGCCATGTATACACGGTGTTTTTAAAGCTGCTTCTAACCGCAAAAAAGACGTCAGAATAAAATAATTTTGCTTCCAAGAAAGTCATGCTAGGTGAACCGCCATGGTGGTATCTGGATTTTTAGCAGTAATAATAATAATAATAATAATAACAATAACAATAACAATAACAATAATGATTTTAATACTAACAGTCGTCGTCAGTTTTCAATTAGCAATCGATTGTTTGAACCTAATTCACGTATTTCATCTTTGATTTAATCCCATGTGCTTTTGTAATGTAAATTTTCCGCTCTCCTAACTTACTCTAAAAATAGAGGTATAAAGAAAAAATAGAAACTTACCTTTTGAACTCTTCAATCGATATCCCTGTAAGTTTCGAGCGATTGTCACTGTGCTTCAGACGTCTTCTTATAGTGACCTTCACAAAACGAGCGATTCCAGGCTTGCGTGGGGATCTAGAACTGTCTAAGGAGCTTACTGAGAGAGTGGCAGCGCACGCCGGTTTTGTTCCTCACTCGTATCGTATCCCCATGAGCATTAATTTACTGGTCTCAGATATCACTTTCCAAAGTTGTCCAGTCCCAGTGGCTGGTCTTTGTAGTCCAATAAAAACGGTTTTAAAGAGATTGAACCTTAACAATGAACATGAATGGTTTACATACAACTTTAAGAATCATGGAAAGTAACTGTTGTTACAGTTCAACTTTCAAGACAAAGAACACTCTACATTTAAAAAAAATTGCCATAATCCTGTAAATGCATAAAAAGTAATAATTTTTATGTAGCTCGTTCTTCATTCATGAATACTAGATCTAGACTGGGTTTAAGTTCTAGGGAAAGAGTTTGAAAAAGAAGTAAGATTATATTTTCTTTGAAACAAATGCCTTTTTTATTGAAAAAAAAACAAACAACAAAATGATATCATTATTCCGACAGAATACCCCTGAAAGGCGACTGTTTACCAATTCTCACCAATACTGTAAGCACCTGCAAGTGTTTTATTCTGAGGTGATTATGGGTAAGCAGAGTGTGTGAAGACGTTTATGCGGAAGAAGAAACGGAAAAAGAAACGAAGAAAATGTTAGCAAACTTTTATCGAATATAAGTATACAGCCTGTTTTGGAGAGTTGGCATTTATGAAATGCCTCTTGTAAAAGGCTGAGCACATTCAAACGAATGTTGAAATATTGGGGATGCGTTTTTACTGCCTCTGTTGTTGTTTTCGTTCAAAACTGTTTTGTTCACCACCCTACCCCGTACCTTTTCTTCCCAAGTGTTAAATGCCACCATACACGTGTGGAAAATAAATATAGGAGGTCATGGAGATCAAACGATCAGACTGGATGGTGAGGCCAGGATGTGGATGACGCAAGCTTAGATAGGTTACCTGATGCAGTTTTTGCGATATAACTTTTTTTCGGGCGTTAAAGAGACCTAGCAGATTTTTCTGATCAAATGCTATGCTTTTTAAATCGTCGCGATATGTTGAATTGAAAGTGCTCTTTTTGGTGAAGGGTGTTTTACGAGAGCAAACGAACTCGATCTATAACTTTTGGACTAAAAATTTTTAGAAGAAAGTTATGAAGACCGGCGACCTGTATATCTCTTTGTATGCTAATGTATGTTGAAAATATATTAGTAATTCAGAAATTTGCAACAATAAGAACAATCGAAATGCTAAGACCATTTAATAAGATGCTGATTTGTTTCTTTGAAAACTTAGGCAATATTAATAGCTGAAAATACTTATATTTAATACCAAATGAGAAAAGATTTTAGAGACTGTAAGAAATTAGCAGTGGAAAGAAGTAGGCTTCAAGTAGAATATTCATTACCAGTTCGTGGACTTAAGATTTTTTTTTTCGATTTTAGAAAAAATGTTTCAAGAGTAGATAGTAATATTAAAGCAGTCCTTGAACTTCAGTGAAATCGGCTTAGGTTTTCAGTGGTTTTTTTTAATTCATCCTCACTGAAAGCATTGCAAATATACACTTATTGGCACAGCTTTAACCTTTCAAAAATGTTCACTATATAAAATAAGACAAGCGTTTTGTAAGGTAATATGTTGATAGTTTAAAATCACCTGCGAAAACATTAGGGACAAGTAATTAAAAAAATGTTTTTTATGACTTCGAGTATGCTTCAGAACTTATTTATTGTTGCAACAAATTAATACCTACTTTCAACATTGCCATCACGATATAAATAAGGCAAAAAAATATCAAAGATTAATTTTAAAAGCGCAAGTCGTTTTGATTTGCATTATTTTCTTTTTTTTTTCAATTAGATTTCAGTCTAACTAGAATAGCAAAAGATTCACTACAATCAGCAATGTAAATTCAAGTTCTTTTTTATATAATGTACACATTTTATTTAGAAAGATAAAATTTCTACAACTAGAAAGGAGTGTTAGTTGATAACACGGGAAGGAACAGATACGAATGTTCAAATGATCCTGCAGGTTTTGGCTCTGTGACAACCAAGAATCGGTTTATCTTTGAGTGATTAAAGCTTTCAACAAGAGATAAAATTACCGAAACTGCATATAGTACGCCACAATAGTTTAGCTGGATACAAAACCGAAGCTTTTAAGCTCAGAGTTATGTCGTAAATCAAGAACATGATAGGCCAAGTGATAAGAAAGCGTACACACCAAAAACCCATTTAGCTGCATGTCGTATGGTGTGTGGAAGTAGACTGCTTCCTCCTTTCATTGCGTATCCTAGTTTAAGCTAAAAGTTTTTTAAAAAATGAGCTTTTGCTCGATGTTGGGTAAATTTCATTTTTTGAGGTAATTGCAACTGTTTCAGATTATACTTTGATCCAAACCAAACTATATGTTTGCATTTCATTCGACTTCTAAGTGGGTTCATACGACCAGTATACATTCGGAAAAATATGTGTTTTAGCAAGTAGAGATGGTGTTAAAACCGATGCGTATCAGAATAGCAGTTTTGGATACAGTAATCTTCAGTGTATTTTGTTGCGTTCTAGAGTCAATTTATTGAATTTGTTTTACCTTTTTGTCTTTTTCTCTTTTACTCTCCCCTTTTTAATATCTTTCGATTTTTCTCTCTATCATTTCAATCCTCTCTTCATGTTTATGCCCAGTTTCTTTTACTCCTTTCTATCTCTTTTTCTTTCTCTCTTCTTTACTCAAAAGCCTTTGATTTAGACAAAATGACGAGCTTTTCTTCCTAAGAGTACACATGTGTCTAATAGTTTTATTCCTTAATAGTTTACCTGATCTCGTTGATTCCTTCATACCTAGAATTTGAATTTCTATTCCAGCTTTTTCAGAAGCGTTTTAGATGCCATTATGAGTGTGGCTAGTTGTTAACCTCACCCTAAGGTGTTCAAATTGTACATAGAAAGGAGACCTATCTTTCATTTTTCATAATAAAGCAAACAAGCCAAAGTACAAATGCACGAGGCTAAATTAACTCTCTTCCTTCCGTACTGTTTTAGGAGTCGAATATAAATCTGACAGTCTACTTTTTTGTATTGCAGTTTTGAGCATGTGCAACTGTTGAGAGTCCTAAGTATACCATTTTGACGGCAAATGAATGGGATTTGATTTGAAAAATTTTTTAAAATGATTATATCACATCATATTACACAATTTGACCGTATTATGTTATAAAAAATATACTTCTTACACCATAGAATCAGATAATGAAAAATATTATTATGAAAGAAAAAAAAACACATTATTTTGGTCCAAATCAAATTTTTTAACTTTAAAGATCTCATTTTTTTATTTTTTTAGCGATTTTTAAAATGTATATTAGGGATTTTTTACCATAATAACTACATTTAAGACGTTGGTAATGAGGAGACAACATTTTATGGGTAAAAAAAAAACGCTGTGCAAAATTAAATCAAAATGTTTCTGAGGGCTCATTTAGCTTTTATTACACACAGGAAATAGGTGTCTGCTTTTATTTAATGACAAGAAATCAATTTATTCACTGATGACGTCATCGTTCACTGGTGAGCGAAATATAAAGAAGAGAAAGGAAGAAAGTAAAATTCCCCTCTGTTAAAAATTCTTTTGAATCATGATTTTTTGTAAAGTACCTTTGAAAGGGAAAAAATTAAATATATCATGATGTTGGAAGCCTGGAATTATTTTTGAGTCACTGGCGCAATTCAATATTAATTTTGTTTATTCACTGAGTAGCATAGGCATCGGCTTTGCGCCTGTCTGAACAGATTTGAGAATCATTCATTTTGATTTTTAGTTCTCTACCCCATAGGCAAAGGGGAGAGAAGTTTTTAAAAAATCCACAAACGGGAGAGGTTTATCATGCTTTCAGAGCGTGTATGATTTTCCGATGACATTAAAGCCAATGATATTCAAACTGTTTTTTCTCCTTCATTATAATGCATGATCCATGTTTATTTCATGATAGCAAAAGCCGCTGTTTCCTGAAGAGAAAAACAATTTTTTTTTTATCAGTAGTACCGTATTAAGAGCAGGCACGTACAGTCTGCTAATACGATAAAATATTGATAGTCCTGTGTCTAATAGTCGTGTAATTATGTGTGTGTGTGTGAAACAGTTCGGGAAACTGATTTCAGCTGAAAAGGTGAGAAGAACTAAATGGTGTTAAACAGTGTAGGGCGAGCGAAAGTCGATGTATCGTATTGGATCACTCAGTGCATGTTGAGGAAAATAAAAAAAAAGTAATGAGTTGTGTTCAGCTGAAGCCAGCTAGATCTAGGCCTAGCTGGAGAGAAATGCTTTTATAAGTGAACACCGATACTACTCGTTTACGATGTGTATTCAGTGAAGAGGCGGTGATTAACTGCAATATTAGAAGTATTAAATCATAGGTAAAAAAATCAGCGTTCTCCCCTGAAGTTTGGACTTTGAATATAAAATGAACTATATCTAGCTAATTATTGTGTGACTTGATAATAAAAGTATGAAATGTATTTTCAATTATATCTTGCCGATTGAAGTATATCGCCTAGCCTGTTTTTCATCTGCAGGTAGTGTGCTATGCCAGGATTCTTTGTTTGCCCTAGATATACAGAGTACTTACCGAAGGTACTGATTAGAACTACAGTAATTACTACAACATCTTCATCAGTTTATCTAAATCCCGGAGTCCACAAACCCTGTTTCTCTCCGCTTGGTTTTATAATCTTCTGTTGGCCAATTTAGTCAGTCTCCCTCAGTCTCTGTTAATCTCAACCCTATTCTCTATCATTCTGTCCAGGTCTTAGTCTGTCTTCCTGCCTCTTTATATAGTTCTATCTGTATCTTTCCCTGCTGTCATAGTCATTCACCGCTTGATTTATTCTTCGTCAAGGAAATAAGAAATTATTTTGATCTGCCTTTTCTACTCTTGATGTCACATCAGTTGTTTTTCAAAATGTTTCAGGTAGCTGTTGTTTAAAAGTAAATGTCGCTTTTTAATCAGCTCTCAAAGACTTCCGTGATCCATTCATGTGACAGCAACGAGACATCAAACACAGATATACGCGCTAACATTTTAGTTTCAATTTTGTCCATGCACTTTTTTTAATGGATTTATTAATTTTTCCTATCTTGTCTCTGCGACGCAGTGTGGGAAACTTTTCATGTGTTCAATTTTTTTTCGTTTAAGAATGTTGTTTCTAAAATGATTTCATTATGATTAATCTGTTTTCAGTATTTTTTCAGGTAAATAAGTAAAATTAAAAAAAAAATAATGCGTTTCATTTACCTTTCTGCTTGGTAATAGTTTATTGTTGTTGCTGTTGTTACTGTAACTAATTAACAAACAGTCAGGTTACCATTACAGTAAAAGTTATCGTATGATATATGACGTGTGAGAGTATTGTTGACATGTGCATGATTATTTATTGCGTTACAAGGTCTACTACTTTTGAAAACAAACGCACCAGTAACGTTTTGGTGAATCAAGCTGTCATTTTTATGTAATTATGAATACAAAGTGAACACGGAAATGCATACTATTTTAGCTATAATTATGTGGTTGCACTTTACACATCAGAAAAAATATGTTTATCATGACGCTTATAAAATGCTATCTGGGTCACTTTTTTCAGGTTAGCGTTTAACTTTTTTGTTGATGTATAACTCGCTTCACTCTATTCTTAAAAATACTAGAGGGACGCGAGCTACCGAGCTGCGGAAACTTACACTGTCTATAAAGGTATGTTTGCAGCAACAGGACAAGAGAACGTTTTTATCACAGCACGAGTGATCTAACCTACTATCAATTGATCACTGGAAAAAAATCCAGTACGCACCAGGCATAAGAGTGAAGACAAAAATGTTTCAAATACAGCGAGTACATTCGCAGACGCCGCATTAACTTCCCGGCTTCAACAAATCTGAGAGGTTGTGTGCAAAGTATATATCAATGTGTGATAGTCGGAAATGCCACATATTGTGTATGATAACAGGTTACTTTGTAAGCAATTTAATGAGTTGAATATAAGTACCACACGCTGAACTCTCTCATCGGTTCTATATTTAACAGAAGGAAAAAAATGCAGAGAAAATTTTGTTCTACTTGATGCTATACCAGGTGGTGTATCTGCTAAAGCGAGATAACTTTGGTTGACTTATTGTGTACGTCTGATATCTAGTTTTTTCTCTTTAGATACATTGTAGTGTGAAATCCAATCTATTATGTTTTTCATAGGAGATAGGGTCCGTAGTTATGATAATGTGAGTTAAATTATTAATAAAATTAGCCAACTAGCCCCTTTTACTTAGGGTGAAAATGAACTATTATTTAACTGCAGACAGCAATGCCTATATTAAAATTTATGCTTAGAGTACAAAAGGAAAAAAAATCCTTCATGAAATTGTGTTACATGTAAAAACCCTATGATATCAAAATGCTGGTGTGCTAATCATAGCTTTAAAATGCCGAGACCGAGATTTACATGCAGTTTTAGGTCTCAGCGTAGATTAGTCTTAGGCCCTAAAAGACACTCTTATAGCTTTCTATGGTTAGATCTTAATATAAATCTCTCAGCAAAGATTATGAAAAGGATAAATTTAGCTTAGAACTTCGGAAACAGAAAGATAGTTTAAGATTCGAAGACTCCACGGAATAAAAACGGCGGTAAAATCTAGTCACACAATGACCCTGGAACACAAAATATGCCACACAGAGTTACATTATACACCTACATATTGTAAAAAAAATACCGAAACATGTGTAAGTTTTGGATAAAACAAACTTGATTAAGTAAGGAACTATATTGGGTGATTTACTAACATTTAAAAGAGAAAGTTTCACTGAATTTTGTACGTGACAACTGTCATTTTTCCCCTGGAGTCTTCATTTTAGTATAGCCTCGATTTAGGTTTAGATCTTTAAGTTTGTAGATATGCCCTTTTAAGTAAGAAAATCTCTTCAAAGTTCATGCAGATTATTAGAATCAACTGAGATGTAACCTCCAAAGTAGACAACATGAAAAATGCTCATTTTAAACTAGATCTTTTAGAGCGCTTTTAAATCAAGATATGTCAGAGAGTTGACTAATAAAGGTGTCTGTGCGAACGGCTCAATAAGTTTTAAATAGTTTTTTTAAATGTCATTTTACAAAATTTGTAAGACAACATAAGGATTTTCAAATATGCCTATGTAAATCTTTATTGCCTCCTGTATTTAAAACATAATTTTTTGAGGTTCTGTGTTGTCTTTCATCAAAAGAAAAGACACTGATAATTTAGACCTCAGCTCCGTTATAACAAGATTGTTATGACACAAACTACCCAATACCGGTACTACAAAAATTAAATTAAAACAAGTGTGAAGTTTGCAATCAAAACAAGTGATACAGTACAAACGGTTGAAAACTCTCATAGTATAGACAGATAATCAACACATGAAAAAATAAGACTCCATTCTACGGTTTATTTGTTTCCTATTTTTTTCGACTGTAAAGGATACGTTTCCAATTGGCGTTATAAGCTAAATAAAACAATAATAATTATAAATACTGCTATTACTAATAATAACCTTAGTTATGATTATAGAAATAACTTACTTGCGCTTAGAATTAACTAGCTCTTTGTTCTACCTTTGGCAGTTTTGAAAATATGTAGTGCACGTGGTTGGTCGAGTTGCAATTTTTTAGTAATAAAATAAGGATAAAAAAACTGATATCACATTATGACTGTAGGATCCTGAAACATTTTCAGCTATTCTATTAGAGGAAATACGATCAGTTAATTCTCAGCTCAGCCCAGTTGAATACTTTTAAAAAGAGTGTCTCGATTAAAAATGTGGTTCATTGTAACTAGTGATAAAAACAACCTATCATAAACAAACACCAAGCTTCACTCAAACAATAAATGTAAGTTGGCACAAAAATATTAAAGAAAAAAAAATTGCAGAATGCTATGTAATGACGATGAAGTCCTAGTGACTAAGATAATTATTTATCTTAGGACTTATCTATAAGCGAAAATATCTGAGTTGCTGTTTATCATTCATCGTTTTTTTACCTTTTTTTTCTTTTGGTGTAATCACAGTTTTCAAAAAGATAATGCCAACTCTTTACTTGGTACACTTTACAACATTAATAAATATTATGGTAACGATGATGAGTAAGACAATATAGTGATAGTAGAGATGAATATAAGTTGATAGTTATAATAATGTAGAAGTTGATTTTGTGGTGATGTTATAGACAAATATTGATGCTGATAGTTATGGTGACGTTGGTGAAGAAAAATGGTTCATTTGATGATGGCGATGTTGGTTGGTGTACGGAAGGAATTAGTAAACAAAGTAATCTACAGCGATGGTGGTGAGGGTGATGATAGAGAGAGATTTCTGGAATGATAAAGTTCACGTGAGCAAAACTGAACATCAAATCAAGGTAGTGCATACGTTGAAACGGTAACATTACTAAACACGTGTGTGAGTCTCCTCGAGCTCTAGCTGGACTGACAATGCACAAGCGAGTTGGCTACCGATCCGATGAGCAACTGGTCTTTGTATGTGGCCGCAGTGCTTGATCCGCTGATCAGGTCGCCGGGGTCATAGAATAGCTCTGTAATGTCACTCTCCTGAACCAGGCCGTCTGCACCTAGAGGTATGCGCAACACCTGAAAGTTATAGAAAATTCAGAAAAAGAGTTGCATCATTTTTTTTCAATATAAATGTTATTAGTGATTATTACAAACAATCTTATTCATATTCCAAGAAGAGCAACAGATGATGCTGCCGAGTTTTTATTTCAGGTAAAAAAATATACAGTAGAATGCAAAGATTACAGCTTGTGAACTTTTGTCACTAAGATTGTTGATCCGTTTTTGATAATATATATCTTGCACGGTATGACAATGAAGTAAAATATCTCAAGGGTCCGCCTGTTTATATTTTTCATCTCTCATTTAATTTTTTTTATTTTATAGCTATCAAAATTCCTTGCCTGAATGATAATGTAAAGTCATGTTAGAAAGACAAACAAACCAACACAAGAACGGTTATTGTCAGCCCATTAAGCTAAACTTTTTTCTCTATGTGACATTTTTTACATCTTATTCTATTTCATTAAAAACACAATTGCAAGAAGAGTTGAGTTTTTCCATTTTTTTTCATTGAAGAACTGCGTACAGGTGTAAATTATATCGTCAATTAAAAAGTAGTTATTTACATTAAATATATCCATTGTCTTTTCCTAAGAATCCAAGATACATGTACTTGGAACACCCAAGGGAATGTTGCTATAATTATGTAGTTTTGATTGTGAACAGATGGACTTAAACATCTCCTGAAGAAGCGAATGTTACAGCAGTAAAATAACATTTTTCATTTTCAGAACTTTTTCTTTCATTGTGTGTTTGCTTATAATAACCATATACTTTTTAAGCGTAGCATGATGATTATAATTTCGTTATATTAATTTACATCTAGGAAATATATTATGACGAAAAAGCAGGAAGGACCTTCAAAAAGTAGACAAAAACCTTAGTGCAGTATCTATTTTTTAATTCAAGTATAAGTTTTAAATCTTAAAAGCAAGACATCTCATTTCATTTTTTTCAGTTGTGATGATTTTTCTCTTAAAGCGCCCTTGTCGATGTTGTCGATGTTGCGATTGCCTAATATATGAAACAAATAGAGATTTTATATAGATAGCTTTATTCATTTGGGTAGAGGCAGTTTAGTAAAGAGGGTCAGAATTTGAGGAAAAAGGTGGTAAATTTGAAGGACAGAAAGGGGAAAAGAACCTACGAGAAAGATGAAAGCAGGCACAAAGGGAAAACATAGCAACAAACAAACGGTGATCGTTAAGGAAAAACATACCTTATAAGAGGATATAATAGAGACAGAGATAGTGAACAAGAGAGTGAGGGACAGAGAGACAAAGGAAGAGAGAGTGATGGACATGGGAAGAGGGGGTGAGGGACAGAGAGAGAGACCTAATGGAACAGCAAGTTTAAAGAGAAAGATTAAATGAAAAGGCGATTTAATTGGCAATCTAATTCTCATGCGGGTGCCAAGACACTGAAGACAGGAACACCTTGTA